>QANZ01052117.1:6952-94294 GCA_003254925.1 Chamaecrista fasciculata | reverse complement strand
TTTATTTTTGCTTCCGCTGCCCTTGGCGCCTACGATTCCCAACATGTTGAATGTTGATTCAGTATATATATATGAATTGTTCATGTATGTTTAAGTATGGTGTTAGATATGGCTCTAGGTCTTATTTTGGTAAATACGGCCTGCGTGTCGTCTCCCTAAATTCTGAATGTAAAATTTCTTTTCTCATCTCACTCCCCTCATATGTTCAAATGAGGTTTCCCAATGTAATTTTTCAATTTTTTAGAAAATTCTCTCATTGGCTTGAGGGAATTTAGGGTAGATGTGTCATATCCAAACACGGTCTTTTTATGCGTAAAATTTTGTATCTAATGCAAATTGGCGCTAGATGCATGATTAGGGGGTCACGTTTTAACATGCCAAGTTTTATATATTTACGCACAACCACGTATACGATACGAGCGTAGGATTTTGTATGAGATACAAAATTCGTGCATGCGTTTATATGTATATGAAACATGAGGGATAAACACTTGGTACACTCGTTTAATTTTAAAATTGGATTTAAATTTGAACCAAAATTGAATTTAAAATTGAACCCTTATAAAATCTTAAGTTTTAATGCCATCAATAAAACACCCTGTTAAAATCTTGATCATTGTGGAGCGGTGATAGCCTAAGCTACACGTATCTACTTTTATCTTGAGGAGACACAGGTGAATGGAAGATTCAACGCAATGCCTTATTGAAATCTTGGTTTATTGGATGCGATGATAGCCCAAGCTACACGTGTTTAGTGGGCCTTGATGATATAAGGTTGGGCTTTCGCCTCGTTGTTTTCAGTTTGGCCATTCACAAGTTTTATTGTGTGCCTTAATGGGGTTATCAAATCGGATTTGGTCCTCAAGGCATTAGATGGGATAAACATGCCATAATATGTATCATACGATGATACAGTCCCATAAAGATCTAAGAGTCACATGAGATGTGATTGGTAAAGAGTTACCTACCTAAATAACCTAAGGTTGCATTATCGCCCAAGCGAAGGTAAACTTTCGTGAAATATGGATCCTAGCCACTAATAATAATTTTTGCTGGGTTTTATAAAATGGTGGACCTTTTTGCTAATTAACTTTCATATCTTAATTGTAGAATCATGGCAACCAATATAAGTTCAGCGTTATCACTGCGATCTATCCTTGAGAAGAATAAGTTGAATGGGACAAACTTCTTTGACTGGTTTCGAAATTTGAGAATTGTTCTCACCCAAGAAAGGAAGTTTTACGTCCTAGAAAACCCTCCCCCTGAACAGTCTGCCAACGACGCTCCAAGAGCTCAAAGAACTGCTTACGAGAAGCACTTCAATGACTCTGTGGACGTTGCTTGCCTGATGCTAGCCACAATGGTTCCAGAGTTGCAAAAGAACTTGGAAATGTTGATGGCTTATGAGATGGTCACGCATCTCAAGGAAATGTTTCAGCAACAGGCTAGGCAAGAGAGGTATGAGACCACTAAGGCTCTACACTCTTACAAGATGGCTGAAGGTGCATCCGTTAGTACCCACGTCTTGAAGATGAAGGGGTACATAGATCACCTTAGTAGGCTGGAATTTCCCATTACTCCAGAGCTTGCGACGGATTTGATCCTGAACTCGCTGCCTAGAAGTTATGACCAGTTTGTCATGAACTTCAATATGAATGGAATGGAGAAATCGATTTCTGAACTGCATGGGATGCTCAAGACTGCTGAGGCATCCATTAAAAAGGCGCCTGATGCAATCTTGATGGTTCAGAAAAACCAGGGGAAAGGGAAGGGCAAAGGAAAGAGGAAGGGTAAAGCCCCGGTTGGTGAGACCAAGCCAAGGGACAAGCCTAACCCAAGACCTGCCAAGAAGGCAAAGCCCTCAAAGGATGCAATCTGTTTTTTCTGTCAAAAGCCAGGGCATTGGAACAGGAATTTCAAATTGTATTTGGAAGATCAAAAGAAGAAGAAGAGCGATGAAGTCTCTACTTCAGGTATCTTTGTTATAGATGTTCATTTGTCTACTTTAACCACTTGGGTATTAGATACAGCATGTTGATCGCACCTGTCGCTAGGTGGTCAAAAATACCAGAAATAATGCACTATAGTGGTGCAATCCGAGTCGATCTCTCGAGGAACTTTTGTGCAAAGTTTAATTGCAAACGATACCAAGTTATCACTAATCGGGTGAAAGCAAAGGAAATTTGTTCTTTGAGTGATTGTCTATGACCTAAAACAATAATTAAATAAAGCAATAATATTTTTGGTTTTTTGATTAAAAGACTGAATTGAAAGGCAATAATAATAAATTAACGATTAACCGAATTGAGAGAGTACCCGACAGAGCAATTGGATTAAGCAATCATCACTAATAAAGATAAACGGAGCATCTCACACAAATCATCCTAAGGTAGTCACTAATAACTAAATTACCTAGGCTAACAATATTATCATGAAAATACCTCAAACGAGATAAATCATGACAAGTACTGAAAACCTTCATTAAATTGATGATAAAGAAGATCAAGAAACACAATCTTTATAACAAATACCATTGTCAAAGCTATATACCTATAATTATAACCAAACTAGTAAAGAATCTAGGGTTACAATCAAGATATAATTAAATAAATAAAATCAAGTTCCTAATCAAGAATCAGAATTCACAAATAGTTCTCAGGTCCAACTAGAAATCAAGAACAATAATGTAAAACCCTAATTCTAGTGTGAGAAAAAACTTCCTAATGGTGAAACCCTAGTTCATGCTTTGCTCCAATGCTCCTCCAGGTATGAGTGTTTAGCCGCTCATGGTTGACAGATGAACACCTTCAGAATTTGCTACCATGATCTCAAGAAAAGCTTCACACGTTGATCAAAATTGCTAACCGGGATATGGAATGTGTAAAACCCTCTCTCTCCAAGTGTGTGTCCTCCTAATGACCTAAAAACCTTTCATATATGTAAATTTCGGCTCATTCCAAGGAAATCTAGGTCAGAATCATCAAAATCGGGCTTGGGCCTGAATAATTATAAGTTATCGCAAACCCGCCGCGGCCTTGTCCGCAGCGGTTTCCACAGCGGTTTTTCCTGCAACTTTGATTCTTCTCGGTTTGGTCCCTGACTCGTCTCCAAGCATCCCTAAGCCTTCCTTGAAGTATTTCAACACTTTGAACTTCATTAAAACCTATCAAGAACATCGAGAAACTAAGTGAATTCTCAGGATAAAGAGGATTAATCAAATAACAAAGATTAAACCCGAGAAAACCACTCAAATACTCACAAAATAGTCCAAATAATCTTCAAACCTCAAGGCATCATATTTCATCATAAAAGGACATAAAGGCATGCAACTGAATCTCAAATGAATATAAAATTCACTAAGATGTCACTAAAATATATGATGAAATATGGTCAGATCACATGTGGTTCTCACATTTGTACAAATGTGCAGGGTCTTAGAGACAGTAGAAAGCTGGACAGAAGCGAGGTGGACCTACGTGTGGGCAATGGAGCAAGAGTTGCTGCTGTTTCTGTGGGAACATACGAGCTTGTTTTGCCCTCTGGGCTTATTTTTATTTTGAATAATTGTTATTATGTACCTTCATTGAGTTCAAACATTATTTCCCTTTCTTATTTGGATAAGGAAGGTTTTACATGTGTAAACGGCAATGGAAGGTGTTCTATTTATAAAGACGATGTTTTATTTTCTTATGGTGATTTGCAAGATAATCATTATGTCTTAAAATTAGAACGACAACACGATAACAATATCTATAACGTTGATACCAAAAGGATTAAGATTAACGAATCAAATCCTACGTACCTCTGGCATTGTCATTTAGGCCATATAAATGAGAAACGTCTAGAGAAGCTCGATAAAGATGGACTTCTAAGCTCATTTGATTTTGAATCATATGGTGCTTGCGAAACTTGTTTGCTTGGTAAGATGACAAAGGCGCCCTTCACTGGCCACAGTGAGAGAGCACCTGACTTATTGGGAATCATACATAGTGATGTATGTGGGACCATGAGTACTCAAGCTAGGGGTGGTTACTCCTACTTCATAACGTTCACTGACGACTTCAGTAGGTATGGCTATGTCTACCTAATGAAGCACAAGTCAGAGTCTTTTGAAATGTTCAAAAGATTTCAAAGTGAAGTAGAGAACCAACTTGGCAAGAAAATCAAAGTCCTTCGATCCGATCGAGGAGGCGAGTATTTGAGCCAAGAGTTTATTGATCATCTTAGAAGTTGTGGGATAGTCTCACAACTTACCCCTCCTGGAACTCCACGGTGGAATGGTGTTTCTAAGAGGAGGAATCGGACTTTATTGGATATGGTTCGATCTATGATGAGTCGAGCTGATCTTCCGCCATCCTTTTGGGGGCATGCTCTAGAAACTGCTGCGTTCACACTTAACTGTGTTCCGTCTAAGGCAGTTGAGAAGACACCATATGACATATGGACTGGGAAGAGGCCCAGTTTGTCTTACCTCAAGGTTTGGGGATGTAAAGTTTATGTTAAGCAACAGCCTAACGATAAACTGTCTCCCAAATCTCTAAAGTGTTTATTTGTGGGATACCCTAAGGAAACAAGGGGGTATTATGTCTACTACCCATCTGACAACAAAGTGTTTGTAGTCAAAAATGGATTCTTTTTAGAAAAGGATTTTGTCTCCAAAAGAGACAGTGGGAGTAAGATAGATCTTGAAGAGGTTCAAGATCCACAAGACACTCTAGAGGCGTAGATGGAAGCTACAGAAGAGCCACAAGACGTTCTGGAAGCTCCTCTAGTAGCGCAAGGACCACGAAGGTCTGATAGAACACGTTCTCAACCTCAAAGATATGGATTTTTGATGACTGAGAACAAAGATGTGTTGCTCATGGAGCGTGGTGAGCCTACCACCTATCAAGAAGCTATTGTGGGTCCCAACTCTGAAAAATGGGTTGAAGCCATGAAGGCAGAAATGCAATCCATGTACGACAATAAGGTATAGACCTTAGTCGATCCACCTGAAGGTGTAAAAGCCGTAGGGTGCAAGTGGGTTTTCAAGGAGAAAACCAACATGGATGGCAACGTTAATGTCTTTAAGGCCAGGCTAGTTGCAAAGGGGTTTACTCAACGTCATGGTATTGACTATGATGAAACGTTTTTCCCAGTTACAATGGCCAAGTCCATTAGGATCCTCCTTGCCATAGCCGCATATTAAGACTATGAGATATGGCAAATGGATGTCAAAACAGCATTCCTTAATGGAAGGCTGCCCGAAGATGTGTACATGACACAACCTGAGGGGTTTGTATGTCCAGAGGAACCAGAGAAGGTGTGCAAACTTCAAAGATCCATTGATGGATTGAAGCAAGCATCCCGGAGTTGGAATCATCGTTTTGATGAGGTAGTCAAAGAGTTTGGCTTCTTGCAAAACCCTTATGAGCCTTGTGTTTACAAGAAGGTTAGTTGTTTGCCGTGCTGAGGAATGTGGTTGACCAAGAAGGAATTTTGTCTCTCATTAAGTTGAGAGATATTTAACTGGGCCCCTCGATGAGTCTGTCCAAGGAATGTGTGGCCACACAGGGAAATGGGACTAACTCAAGGAATCGAGAAAGTTATGGTTTGGATTAAGGATGACTTTCCCGTGCCTTATCCATGACCAAAATATCGTGTGACAATAGGGATTATGACAAGGTGGTACTAAGGTTAAGTCGTTTATGTTAAAACGATAACTCACGTGTTTTGGGTAGTCGTGATGGCTTGCTAGAGTCCGCTCTCGAATTGTGAGTTATAGAGATGGCTTGCTGCCAACTTCACGTGAGGCCTGCTGGGTCACATATGAGCAGGATCAAGATATTGTAAAGGGACACGAATTAGGGTTTAATTCGTGAGTCACTTTAGTGACACAATTTAAGACATAGTTGAATGTCTTAGGACATGAAGTCTTGTCTTAAATAAAATCTACATTTGTGATATTTAAATTTGTTAGACAAGTTTAAATATATTAATTGTTAAATAGTTAATTTGATTAGTCTATTTACAATTGAATTCTTATTTAAAATATTAGGAGATAATGAGTTGATTAAGTCTCCTAAAAGTTAGGGGATTATTAATTTATTAAACTCTAATATTGAGAAATAAGAAGGTGAGGGTGGCGCCTCATTCTTGATGAAATTTGAATTCAAGAGAATAGGGAAGTTCGACTAACCCTAAAACATAGGGTTTTGGAGGCGTTTTGGTGAGAGAGAAGGAGAGAGGCACCAAGAAAGTTGTGCTTGGTTCATCTCTTGAGTGCGTCACTTTGGTCCTTGGATTTCAAGAAGTGTTCTTGAAATTCCAAGATTGTAAATCGGGTCCCAAGATCTCTTGGAGAAGAGATTGGAGGCTAGCACCTGGGTATCTGCCAAACTGTTCGTGTGGATCACCGGAAGACGAAGGACACGAGCCCGTGGACTTCTTGGAATCGCGCAAATTTCAAAGCAACCGTTTGATTTAGGTAAACTTCTTTTCTCGCTGGTATAAACACCAATAGTGGATCCTGGGTGGAGATTATTAGTTTTTGCGAAAATTTTAATTTTGCACTCTTTCCGCTGCGCTCGCTCTATAATCTCCAACATGAAGTATGTAAGTATGATGATCAATATTGTTAATATTAATTAAAGATGATGACTGCTACGATGTGATGATGTATGTACTGTCTGACTGTGTTATAGATTGACTGTTAGCTTTAGAGATTGTATGCAAGTGATTTGATGCAGGGTCAAACATCAGTGGGTAAGTAGATTTTAGTATCTTACTGAGAATTCTCGAATTCTCACTCCTTCAATATTTACAGATGCCGATGCAGAAGTTCCCGTTGGTGGTAACAACGGAGGATGTGTTTGTGCCTCCCATGGGGATTCTGACGCTCACCAGTGATCTGAAGTTAATCCCAGCACTTGAGCTGGGAGTTCCCTAGGCAACTTGTCGTACTCCACTACCTCCACTAAACCAAAACCGACTTCACCAGTTCCCACTCGTCCACGGTCTACCTATAGATCTACATGAAGTAAAAGTATGATGTGGTTAATTAGTAGGATACTGCCTGAGACTATGGTATGCTGGTATAGTTTTTGTATGTCTGTTGGGGTAGAGCCCCATAGTCCAGCTTTATATTTTGTATTGTAAATATGTACATATGAACATCCAAGTACGAGGGTACTTATAGTTCAGATACACATATGTATGATATGTTAGATATGGGAGAATATATGGCTTGAACTCCCAGATGGTCAAGTCAAGATTGATGTTATAAACAATATTAAATATATATAAGTAAGTTTAAATGTATGGTACAACTTTCTGTTTGTGTATGTATGTATAATATATGATAATGTTTTTAAGGTATTAGAGTAAGAAAGATAATAAGTGGCAACCAGCTTAGGCACATGTTTCCGTGTCAACCAAGCAAGAAAAGAACAAGAAATTTACCCAAGTTTTGGTAACCAAGCCTTTCATTTTTAAAGTAACCACAATTATTTTTGTTGAACTCTGGTATATTTAACTCTAGAAGTTGGGATGTCACATCTAACTAGACAGAGAAAGAATTCATCAAGAGTAACTCATAGTTTCAATTTTGTCACATTCAAATTTCAAACGAGAGAGATATGACCAACTTCATGAAATGAGCGGCCCACTTTCAAGCTTAATTTAGGCTCGATTTAATGTGATCTCGTTTGTTGACAACCTCAACTGAACAAAGAAAGAACTTATTAAATGTAACTTGTGGCTTCGGCTTCATCATATTCGAACTTGAAATGAGAGAGATATGACCACATTCAATAATTAAGGACCAAAATAAAACTTCTAGGAAGCATTAAAGATCAAAACAAAACAAAAATAATATTAGGGACCAAAACAAAATTCATGATAAACATTAGGGATTAAAATAAGATTTTAGCCATTTATGTTTATAAATTATTATAGCTCAATATTCTTATGAGATATTCATATTGGCCAAAAAAAAACTATTTTTTTGACATAATTGGTGGAAACTTTTAAATATCTAGTACTTTTTTATCTTTAAATATCTCATACTTTTCTAGTTTTATAATTTTTTATTTATAATGTATTTATAAATTCAAAAAAAATTAAAATAATAATGAAAATAGGAGTTAAACAATTTATTTAGTTTTATTTCTCATTTTAGGGTACATGAATTATTCAAAGGCAAAAGTACCGTTGATATCCCTAATATATAGGGTCATTTTCAATTATACCCCCAACGTTTTTATTTTTCAATTATGCCCCCAACATTTTACATTTGAGTCAATTATACCCCAACCCCTAACTAACTACAAAATAGTCCAGAATGTTTGTCATCTTTAAGAAATGGGTCCTTAGAAGCCTTTAACAACCCTCCTTCTCTTACCCTAAAACATCACCACCACAATTCATCGTCGTCGTCCACTCTGTCCTCGTTTTCATCGACATGATCTTTCTCGTCGTCCTCCTCAGCTTTTTGGTCTCTCTTAAATTATGTCGTTCTTATCCCTTTTCTTTCCCTTACAACTGCCTCTCTCACCCAGTTATTGGTATTTCTGCTCGATTTCTTTATATTCAAGGCTCACCGATGAGTTTGTGTGTGGTCACTAAAACTGTGAAAAATATAGGGGAGAGATTTTTCGAGTTTCTTAAATTAGGGTCTGGTTCGTTAAAGATGACAAACATTTTGGATTGTTCTGTAATTAGTTAAAGACTCGTGTGAAAGAAAAATCTTGAGAGAGTGGAGGATTTCTAAATAATGAAAACTTATGGACCTTAAAACAAACAAAAAAAAAACAAGTTGGGGTATAATTAACTCAAATGTGAAACGTTGGGGGTATAAATAAAAATGACCTCATACGTTGGGGGTACCAACAATACTTTTGCCATTATTCAAAATATATATTTTCATGAGATTATTTTTTCCCTTTTTATTATTTCAAAATATCATAAAAAACTTAATTACTTTATTTTTTCTATATAATTATATATTTTCAATAATATAGTACTTTATTATATACATATTTACATAGTTGTTAGGGTACACAAAGCTCTATGTATTATTTTATGTGATTCATAATAAAGTATCCTAATATTAAGAATTTTCACATATGTCACATATATTATTTTAATATTGACATATATTGTTTTCAAAATTTCAATATTGAATGGAGTAAGACCATTCTTGCATCGCAAGGTTCCACACTCGTTTGATAATAAATTATAATCTAATCATGCTAACCTAATATATTTAACCTGAGTAAGTTTTATATAATCTAATACTTAATATATTTTTCCTTCATTACCATATCATATCTAAATTAAACTTTTGATATTGCTGTATAACGTCTTTTAAGATCAAAAGATACCTTTTTCGATACGATTTTTTTTAGCAAAATCTTGTCGTGTCCACCAAAACAAACAATCTTATCATTATTGGCAAACTTAATTTTCATAATAAATATTTTTTGGAAAAGGCAAAAACACTCTTTTGGTCTCCAAATTTTACACAAACTATCTATTTCATCCCCATTGCAATCAATTTCATCTTCAATATTTTGCATTTTGGTCAATTTTGTCCGTAGACCAACTTCTTACAATAAATTAACGACAAATTTCATTCTATTTCTACATGTGATAAGATTTGAATTTCTTTTCCTATCAATTTTACATTACATGTTATCAGTCCCGTCAATATATGGCTAAAATAAAAGTAATAGATAAAATCGACTAGAATGTGAAATATTGGAGACAAAATTTATTGTAGGAAAAGAATGAGGACAAAAGATAGAAGTACTCTTGGTAGCCCAAAATATGAGGTCAGTTTCAATTGTACCCCTAAAATATTTTTTTTGGATCAATTTTATCCCTAATGTTTCATATTTAAGTCAATTGTACCCATAATATTTCATATTTGAATCAATTGTGCCCCAAATTGGGAGTATAATTAACACAAAAAATAAAAGATTGAGGGTATAATTGACTCAGAAAAACTTTGAAGGTACAACTGAAACTGCCCTCGTACTTTAGGGATACCAAGACAAAATTAACAATTAATATAAAAGTTTAGGACCAAAATAACGTTTTTGCCTTTTAAAATGGACCAATGCCGAACAAGGGTTATTAATATTTATACCAAAACTATTTGAAGAAGCACACCGTGAGATCACGTGGTAGGTCTTCTTACTTGATACCAAAACGTTCCAAAGTTGAATCTTTTTACTCTAGAAGCCACCCCTCTCTCTCGCCATTTTCAGAAACTACACACTTCTCTCAACTCTCTCTCTCTTTTTTTGTCTTGCCTACTCTTCACCCAAATTTCTTGTATTTATACATTTTCATGCACTCTTCTTCTTCCTATTATCATCATCCTTCTCTGTTTTCTCCGCCCCTTTAGGAAACAAAGCAAACCCTTTATTCCATTCATTCACCATGGCCAAAAACAACGAAATTGTGACGAAAGAGGAAGACCCAAAACCATTCAGAATCACTTTCCCATTCTTTCCCAATTTCAAGTTCGATTTGCCTTTTCCGAAGCCAAACTCATCATCGAAAGTAGCAGAGGTTTCTGGTAAAGAGGAAGATAGGCGTACTGCAGTTGTTGATGGTGGTGATTCTGAGAGTCTTAAGCCTAATTTTGTGACGTTTCCGAAATCCCAAGTCATTGTTCCTCCACCTCTTGAGACTGAGGCTGAGCAGACTTCTAAAACTTCCAATCCCATTATAATCTGGCAGGTATGTGTATTTTTTAACTTTTTTTTTTGGGTTTGGTAATTTCGAATTCTATTCAGTTTGTGTTGAAATCGGAGAAGTGCCGTACGGATGATGAGTTTTTCTTTCAATGATTTTAATAACCTGCAGTTTCACTTCCTGGGTTCTTATGATTTGATTATTGAAAGGGCTTAGAGATAAAGAACTACTAATTTTAGGTTTACTAACACTGAGAATTGAAGTTTTTTTCTGTCAAAACACATATTAAAGAATTTCTAGATTTTGATAATTGGGAGCTTTTGTTGCTGGATTCCATAAAATATTCCTGACCTTCTTGTGTTTGAGGTTGGACAGTATTTTTATGTAGGTTATCAAAGTATTCGATCTGTAATTAATTAGAGGCACTATCTAGTTGCCTTGGATAATTACTTATTCTTTTTGAAGTTTAAGAAAAAGATAATTAAGAAGGGTCATTATACAGTCTTTTTGTATTAATTGTATGTGTGGAATCTTACCTTTTCCATTAGACTGTGCTATAGTTTAGTTTAAGAGAATCAACCATTAAAAATGAAGATTTGGAGATTGATAAGTTCACAGAGAATGAAATTTCGATTCAGGATGGCTGTGAGTTGTCAATTACTGCATATTTTGAAGTATTGTATTAATTGTTGAATGATAGTAAGTGAATAGGATGTTCTGATTTGAGTAGTTGTCTCTATGAGGGAGAGAAAATTTGCATTGGCTTCACATTTTTATTGTGACATAAATACATCACTATTTGGATGATTAACAGATTCCCTTACCCTTGATTGGATCAGGATGGGGCCTTCAAGGGGTTTATCTTTTATATTCCAAAATCCTTGTCTCCTGCAGATTTTACTGTCCTATGTTAGAATACATGAAATAGCCACAAAGAATACATTTTCTCAAGCAGCAACCTTACAGTCATAAGTAGGACACACATTTGACGCCTCTTCAATTAAAAATTGATGGAATCCGGGTTTTCAAACTATATAATTGACAAGATTGACTAATATAGTACTAAGAAGAAACGATACATTTTTCATGAAATTAGAAGTAACATGTGTATCTTTACAATTTTATATATTGGTTGGAGTGCCTTATTAGAGTTCCAACTCATCAGTGACCTCAGCGATGGAAAATCCACAATAACTGTTGGTCAAATCTCTTAAGTGGACAGCCTGACCCGATGATGGTCTGAAAACTATGAAGCATGTGTACTCCAAAAATGGTGCCGTACCCGTACCGGATACATACCCGTACCTGTACCCGTATTCTATGAATACTCTTGGGTACTTTAAAATATTATGAAATATAAATTTTTATATTTTTTTGTAAAATTTCACAGTATTTTTATCTAATTTTACTTTTGTTATATTAGAACTTCAGTTTCTTTAGATTAATAAACAAAACATTCATACTTTTATAAGAAAAATCATATGAATGTATATTTTATAACTTTATATTTAAATAAATGTTGCCATACCCTTACCCCATAATTTTCAAAATTAACCATATCCGCACCCGTACCGGTGCAAGTACCCGTACCCATGCAAATGCAACATAGTTTGAAAATATTTAAAGGAAAAATTCCTACAAGAGATGTTGTAGGTGGATGTCTCTTTGCCCCAGTCACTGTACTGTCAGTAATATCTCTTGAAATGTGAGCACAAAGTTTTCATCTGTGATGTCATTGTATTGTAGCCTTTTGTGCATGTTTGTGAATTAACCATCCCTATTCTTGTATGCAAGTAACTGTCAGAAAAGTTTACCAAATGACAAATGGTGTGTATTACATAGGCACATTCAAACACAGTGATGATCAAGATACCTATAACATATGGGTATCTGTAGCATTATCTTTGGAGTTTCAGTATGACTGTATGAGTATTAACATATGGGTTCCTAGGAGGATGGCAGGATGGTACCAGCCATTAGTTCTGCAGTCTATACATAAACCTTTTTATGTTTGTTTTTACACACATAAAATTGGATGGCTGTAATATATATATATATGTACTGATGCAAATGCGAGTATAAATTTAGAGACTTTATTTCAACTGTGTTTAGAGTTTAAAATATATAATTGTTGTGAGACATTCTTTTTTATTTTTGTAAAAATGAGTCTCAACTTGAGAAAAAAATTGTTCATCTTGAAACTTTAATGGGTAAATGGATCCAGGTATAACTTATAATACCTACCATCCTCCCTATTCAAACCCAAACATGGGCTTATTGTTGACCACCTATAGTCTCCCTGCATCTTTAGGTCATTTTTTTTTTTCGCATTGCCATTTTGTATTTTCTATTCACCTTATCCCATTAACCTGACAGTATTCAACCTGAGTTACAGTATGCTCCTTCTCTGTTCTCGTTCCCAACCGGAAGTGGATCCTCTGCATTTTCACTCGCTGCATTTTTTGTGCATTTTAGAGAGATAAAAGAAGTAGAGAGAGAAAGTGTGGGTCCCACAAAATAATAAATATGTGGGACTTACACTTTCTCTCTCTACCTCTTCCTTTGTCTCTCTAAAATGCACAAAATGTAGAGGACCTGGATTCGTTCCCAACCATTGTTAAAATATCATATTAGGTGTGATATCACCCCTAGTCAACTCATGTTGTATCTTTCCTTGTTGTCTTTGGGGTATAACTATGGCGCTCCGCGCACTTTGCCATTCCTATTTCTTCATATGCATGTACGCATCTGTGTGTGGGGGTTATCTAACACTGAAATAGTATTTTGGACAAATTGTTTTGAGAAAGGAGGTCACTTTGCCCGTGTTATACTTTTTTTTTCTGGCATAATCATGGGTTTCTCCCACTTATCTGTGTAACGGTCTAAGCGAAGAATAATTTCATTCGGACTAGCTAGGTCCCTCAACCTGGGGTGCAGTTCCTTACTACTCTACCAAACACTTGCTCATTGTTATGCTTATTTAATATCGTGATAACTGATCATTTTTACTTTCGCTGACTCCAGGTTTATGCACTAGGAGCAATCATTATTTCAAGGTGGGTTTGGGCAAGGTGGAATGAGAGGAAGGCTAAAGGGAGGTCTCCCAATGATGAGAGTGCTCAAAATAAGCCTTCAGATGAGGGTGATGGTCGGCCTTCAGAAAATGAATAGACAGTTTCATTTGCTGTATAGCTTGAATTGATAGATATGCAACATTAGTTATCTTATTGTCTTTACGAATGAACAATTTGTTTCCATTGCTACACAGTTTCATTTTTCTTTATGTATGAACTTGACTCTCACACTCTTACCCTTGAAAGAGCTTTGATGGTGTTAAAATCATATTAAAACCCTTGCAATTTTTGTCATGATTTGAACTTGGGATGGACTTGTTAAAGCAAAAAAAAATCCCATTTTGGAGAGATGCTATTCAATCTCTTGGAGTTCGTAACTTATGAAAATTTGCTTCAGCAACTTTTCTGAGCTCCCCACATGACAAGATCAGCAAGTAACAATGCAGTAAAACTCGTATCTTTCATGTGCGTGCACTTGATAGCATTTTGTATCAATGAATGTACACAGCAAAGTTCACGATCACTGTTATTGTAATTAATGCGCATTGCATTGCAATCTACATTCATGCTATTTTTTTTTTGGGTGATAATTCATTCATGCCATTTCACTAGAGTTTTTATGATGGACATAACACGATCGGCTATATAGTTTACCCACGTTAGAATACGAGAAAAGTGGTAATATAACTCAACTTAGAGCCTCTCTGAATTGCTCATTTTGAGCAGCTTATTGTTTAATTTTAAATCAAAAGTGTTTTTAACAGTAAATCTTTTTTTCTTCTTTTTCTTTTCTTAAAAATTCACTGTTTTTCAATTTTTTTTCTTTTTATTAATTTTAGTTTCTCTAATACTCAATCATTAAAATACTGCTATCTAATATTTATATGAAAATAAGTGAAAGAGTAAACAATCAAAGCTTTTAACTATTAGGTGGGTTAATTGTATCGATCAATTGACGTGTTTTATCATTTTACATTTCTATAGTTAAGTTACTAGTGGATAATAGCTTTTCTAATGATTTTCTTTAGTTTCCCCTTCCTCATATTATTGGGTTATTATTCATCTTGTCTACTTTACTTTCTAGAGCCTCTATAGGTCTTCTTTATACAAGCTCAAGCCACATTAACCGTATTTCGACGGATTTTTCTATGATAGGTGTTACCTCAATTTTCTTTCCAATTCACTCATTTATGATCTTATCCTTTCTAATATGACCACTTATCCATTGTAATATTCTCATTTTAATAACGTTAAATTTTTGTTCTTGATGCCTTTTTATCGTTTAATATTTAGTACCATACAATAAACCACGTCTTACACTCCCTCACTTTTTTAAATGTGTGCATGTATAATATTTATATGTCTATCCAAATATAATATATATAATAATGCATAATATAAATCATTTTATGTTAATTTTTTTTAGGGTAAAATACATTAAACGTACTTGTGGTTTAGCCCGATCTCCCATTGGTGCTATGTGGTTTAAAAAATCTCACTTTGGGTACCTAAGGTATGCACCGTTCGCAGTTAGGGTATCTATGGTTTTATTCCGTCAATTTTAATGGAAAAAGCTGACGTGGCGCAATCTTAGTCATTGGTTTCTAATGTATCTTAGCCATTGATTCCACTCAATGTTAAAATCTCATTTTTGGTCCTCAAACTATGAGGTAACTCTCATTTTAGTCATAAAAACTATTTTTTCATTTTTTTCCTCAAACTTTCACATTTGTTCTGTTTTGGTCTAAAAAATGTGATTCTATCGAAATTTTTACAGTTATTCTTAGTCATAAATTAGAAATAAAAATCAATCACAAATTTATCTCCAATTTGTGACTAAGAACCAAATTTTGTTTCTCCTTTATTTGCCAACTCATTTTTTTTAAATGTGTGTATGTTAATCAAAGTTGATTATTTGTGTATTGGTGTTCGGATGAAAGTTGATTATTTGGTGTGAAATTATTGAAATGGGTATGTAATGATTGTGGTTGGCAGATAGAAGGGTAAGGAAATTGATAAAAAGTATAGGGGTAGAAATGGAAGAAAAAGTTGAAAAAAGTAGAAAAAAGTAAGATGTGATTTGATTATAATCTAAGTGTGTTTGGATGTGATTGTTGTTTAAAAAAAATCAAATTATGTCACTGTTGGAAAGCGTGAAATTATGATTATAATCATATGCAACTTTAGAGGTGATTATTTTGTTTGGTCGACCGAAAAAAATAAGTTTGGATTGAGAGAGAGAGAGAGAGAGAGAGAGAGAGAGAGAGAGAGAGAGAGAGAGTGAGAGACGGGAGAGAGGAAGACAATGGCTAAATTATGAATTTGAATATTAAATTATTTGGGCAAAATAACAATTTATCCCAAACACAAGAATGATTATTTACAAATTGGCCCAGTAGTGGGGTAAATGACCATTTTGCCCTTGTGATGGGTGATTGATTGTATTGAAGTATAGGTAATTATAGGTATATATAGGAGTATAAGTGTAATTGAGTGTGTTTGATTATAAAAAAAATAATGATTATAATTTGATCAGAAAAAAAAAAAAGCATAAACGAACATTCTTGATAATAGGCCCAATAATTAGGAGGCCCAATTGGCAGAAGAGGCCCTTGGCCCAATGATTCACCTCCCATATCACTCAAGATATTTCTTCTACAATCAAGGAAGTTGGTTTGTTGGGGACTCTCCTCAATAAGCCTATAAATACAAGATGGTAACCCTATGAAAGGTACGTAACTCGCACTACTCACGCTACTCATGCTAGCTCATACTCTTACTAACTTAAGCTTCGGAGGTGAATCACAGGGGAGACCCCCTGTGGTTCATTATCTTGCAGGACAATCTTGCAGTGAACTGGGAAACGACCCCCGGCCAAATCCTGGTTCATCATTGGCGCCGTCTGTGGGGAACAAACAAAAAAGCTTTGTTCCTCTAAAATTTTTGAGCAGGGAAAAGATGGAGAAATTATTCGATCCAGGGAGTAAATAATAACTCTGGCCTTTGCTATGAATTTATCTAGCATCATTATTATTATTATTATAATTATTATTATTTATTAACAAAAAAAAAAAGGAAAGCTGGAGATGAATTTTTCGCAGGAAAAACCCAGGCACAAACGCAAAAACGCAAAAGGCTGGATTCTGGTGAGTCAAAACCCCTCGCCGTCGCAGATCAACCTGAACGCAGATCGCCGTCACCGTCGTGACTCAAAGACCTCGCCATCGCTTCCGCCGTCGCCTCGCCGCCGCTGCAAACACGGACGAGGAAAAACCCCAAAAACCCTTGCTTTGAAAAAATGGCAGAAAGACGCACAAACGCCGCCACGCACGACCTTGCCGCTCTGTTGCTCGTTGCTTGGCTTTCGTCTCATTTTCGTCTTCCTTTGTACGTCAGAGTGAGCCGCGCCTCCGTACTTGTCGCTGTCGGCTCGATCTGTAATAGCTCCGTCAAGTTCGTAGCGCCACCGTCACTATGCAGAACATTCAACCGCCATCAAAGCCGCCGTTCGCCTTCTCCACCGTCGAACACTGTTGCTCCGTCGTCAAAGCATTCAAGCAGCGATCCTCAGTGAAAACGACGGAGGCCCTGTTCCGTCAAGCACCTCTGAATTTAGTCGCTGATTGGAGTATTTTTTTTGGCATCACATTCTTACTCTCACTCTTGTTTAATTTCAGTTCACTCTGTTGTTTGTGTGAGTTTACAAAATGATGAGAATCACTCTTCCTGGATACGTTTATCATTCATCTAATGAAGAGGAGCAATCAGCAGCCCCTGCGTCCTCAAAAACACAAACAAAGCAATACTCAGGGAAAAAGAGGAAGCAAGGAGATGACGAACAAATTGTTAAGCAAAGTAATCCACCTACCGAACCAATTGATGGTAGAAAAGCTGAGTTAGCCTTGCCCAAGGCTAAAAGCAGATCAAGAATCTCTAAGAGAAAAAAGATAGCAAAGGCAGTAGTCAGTAGGGAAGTGAATTTCTCAACCTTCCCTGCGGGTAAATTCCTTGACAATGAAAGTCTAGACAAACTGGGAATCAAAGATGACATTCTGGAATTGTTAGAATTTAGTTGCTGGAGGATCTTTGTTAGGATTAAAATGCCTGTTGTTCGTGAGCTTTTAATTGATTTTTATGAAAGTTTTGAATTTGATAGTCCTGACAAATCTAGTTTGAACAAAAATGGAACTATTAGATTTAAGCTACTAAAGAATAATTTCACACTTTCTGTCAATAATTTCAATTCAAAACTTGGTTTTTTCACAGAGGAAGAGATGGAATGTCCTGAATACTTAGACTATCCTTATGATTTCCCCTCTAATTTTGATGCTAAGGTAGTTTATAAAGAGCTCACAGGGATGGAGAACCTTGATTTTAACCCATCTAAGGCAAAGGCCAACCTCATAATTAACCCATGTCTTCGGTTAATTCATAGATTCTTAGCCTATTCTTTCTCTTATAGGAAAGACAACACCGCCATTGTTAATAAAACTGAATTGTTCTGGAGTTTGCTCAACAAAAAAAAAAATAATAATAAATTTAGGCTATTGGTTGGCTACCCAGTTTCAAAATGCTGTGTCATGTAAGAGGTTTAACATTCTTGGTCCTCTCATTACTCTTTTTGCTGTGAATGATAAGTTGGTGTCTTTGGATAATCTTGATGATTTTTCTGTGACTTACATGGAGCCCCTTGACCTCCATTGTTTAGACACTATGGGCTTACTCTGTCGTGAGAGCGACAATTCTTTTTCTTTTGTCCCTGCAGGCCCTATTGCACCAATGAATGAAAGAATATTCAGGAGAGGAGAACCTTCCCCTTCACCATCTCAAGCTCCATCCTCCTCTCAACCTTCGGCCTCCAGCAAAGATGAATTAAAAGAGCTAAAAGAAAAAATAGCAGAGCGAGACAGCAAAATCAAGGCTTTAGAAGCTGAGATTGCAGAACTTAAAGAATCATCTGAAGTCTACAAGGAGTTCGCAGAGAGATCCCCTTTTTTGTTCAGAATTTTCACCCGGGACCGAGAAAACAAATCAGGAAGCTTTCTCCAACTTCAAAGCAGAGAGAGAGAGAGTCGCACCACTGTCGCCTTGTTCTATTGCATCTTCGTAAAGATCGCCGCAGCACCAGCGGCTGCGAATGGTGACTGACACGGCGGAAAACGTCATACCCTATTCCGATGAAGAAAGCGAACGGCTATATCTTCATTCAGATAAGTTAAAATCCCTAAAGCAACATTGATTATGAACATGTTTTCTGGTGTTTTGGAATATTCACAAGCAGATACTATTAGTTGTGCTAACTATTGAATCATACTTGAACTTATCATCAATTCATCACCCTCAACCATTGGCATTTTAAATGATAAGGGCATGAGTAGATATCTTCTCTCCATGCCTTATGTGTGCTCTGCTTTTCCTTTACTGAACAAGTGTGAAATAGGAGAAGGTGAATTGACCATATATTTCATAAAGTGCTAGTTCTTTCCCCTGCACTGTCGCATATCATGAGAAAAATGTGTGTTTGGAATTGCTTTTTCTGCATTTTAATATTAGCTAAAATAGGAAGGCTTTTAAATTAGACAAATGAGTAACGTGCTGCTGTAATTCTACTTGAGAATTTTGATTGCTCTGACCAAAGTGCTAGCTCAAAGATTAAAGCACCTTGAAATAGATTAAGTGATTTCTACAAAAATAAAGGAAAGAAGTCCAATAGATGCATAATTTTGGATGGATAAAGACACATGAATAGTTATAGCGGCTTCAAAAACAAAACCTGTTTTGACTACCAAGTTTCATATTAGTAAGTAGAGACTTGGACTTTGAGATCTTCTTGTGTCAAATTGAAATTGGCAATCTCCCTTTGGTAGCTACTGGTGACAAGTTTATTGGCCCACCTATCATATTATCTTGCATATTGATTATCTTTTTGTCTTGAAAGGGAACTTTTATTGAAATAGAGTGATGCGAAATTAAGTGAGGAAAAATTCACAACTGAAGCTAGATAAACAAGTATCATTCTCATTCTGAGAAGTACCAACCAGAGACTTTATTGTCCTATTATCTTCTTACTTTACCTTGTTGGTTCTTACATGTTTGCTCTCAGTGACATGACAGGGAATAAAGATTCTTTACGGTTACATATACCATGATTTCTGGATTGAAATTCAATTGTCTTGTAGTACGGACACTGCTCAAAATATATTTTATTACAAAATATTATGATCCAATAATGGCTATATACAAGCACAAGCACCTTATCAAAGGTCCCATGACACCGGTTGGCGGTCCTGACCAAGCAGAATGCAAGTTATATTAAGTTAGCTTCCACCAACGGCACGGGCGCCACCGCCGTAAACATAGACGCCAATGGGAACGCGGACGCCAATGTGAATACAGGCGCTACCGCGAACATGGTTTTACAAGATGAGTTCAACTTCTAAAAATCTCTTTGGTTACGAACTTGCTATTCGCCATTATTTAAATATATGCATGCTTAATTGCTTACACTCTCATTTTTTGGCCCTTTGTCAGTTCTGTAATGATTATGCATGTCTTTTAGACTCATACATACCTTTCTTTCATGCCTACAATCACTTTTAACATAAGTTACGATAACTTTTTAGTCCCTTTCTTACCTATGAGCTTTACATTGAGATGGATGACTATTCTTGTCACTTAAAACCAAATACATGCGTTTGTAGAATTCCACATATATCAATCTTATGTGCATTTATTTTCCTGGCATATGGTGCATGAACGCCCTTATACATTTATACATACGCATTTATATGCTTTACTCACTCTCTTGGTTGGAGAACATTTACGTCGCTTGCAGGTCCCAAACAATGTAATTCATATACGTTGTGTTTAGAATTCAACTTTCACTCCAATTTGCTTATCTACGATTTTTTTTTTAATCATCCAAATCTTGTATCTATTGACATAGAAATTGCATTTGAAAACTCCTTTAAGCATAGAGGATTAATGCGATAACTGAACATCGCAGAGTTTGATGCTGTTTACATAATTGCTATTATTGCACCTGTAAAACATGTCTTGGATTTTAAAACCAAAATTGTCATTTTTTGCTGATGGTTTTTTGGGAAGCTGTGACTATTCACGAATGTCACGAACACTTTATTCGCATGTCGAAAATGTCAAAATATTATATATTTCAATTACGAATCTAGACGCAATCATAATACGCATCGAATGCTTGGTTTTAGTACTATTTTTCAAAAGGCAAGGCATAGCTAAACAATATTGTTTTAGTCTTTCTCATAAATGCTGACAAGCACTGTCTTG
Source organism: Chamaecrista fasciculata (assembly GCA_003254925.1). Taxonomy (NCBI): domain Eukaryota; kingdom Viridiplantae; phylum Streptophyta; class Magnoliopsida; order Fabales; family Fabaceae; genus Chamaecrista; species Chamaecrista fasciculata. The sequence continues at coordinate 73,232 of QANZ01052117.1, read as the reverse complement.
GCATTAATATTATGTAATGACTCATCAGCTTCTTTATTTAAGAACTCAGGCACTTTTTAGCACTTGGGGATCCTTACACCGGCGTCACCGTAAGTGTGGGCGTTGTCGTAAGCATAACCGCCACAGTGCGCGAGGCGTCGCTATGGATATGGGCGCCACCATAAAAATGACTGAGCAATTAAAATCATTTGATGATTTTTGCGTTTTGAACTTTACAGAAATTCAATAGCGTGGGGCAAAAAAGCCTACCAACGCCCAAATATCTTAAAAAATGGCACCCACACCCCATGCGGACATCATCCCTTGGGAGGCTAGCCACAAAAACATGCGCATGTATCGAACATCAACTTTGGGTCCCAGCACCCTCGCGGAAGGCATGGCGTTCTTACCCGCGACTACGGGCCATCGCCCTCACAATTAAGTCCCAGCGACTTCATGAAAAGCATGACAACCTAACACAAAGACCGCCAAGGTCTTCAGGAGAATCAAATGGAAACCAAGTCTCAAACCTCCCCAGTGAGCGCGCCAAAATCATGGACGCCGTAAGCCATGAGGCTATGAACATGAAAATACTCAAAACGGAACGAGGTTGCCAATGGCGCCATCAGGAAATTATGAGCGAACGACCACGTCGTTAAACGGGACTCCCCTCCTGGGGACACAATCTCACTTCTTTTGAAGGGGCTAGTGGTAATAGCCCAAATATCTGACTATGTCCAAATGACAAAGTTCAGGCCGAATGCATAATCGGACCAGGAAGCCTTTAGGCAGGCAAGAACGCCCAAATGGCACGACGCCGCTAAGGAGATCAAAGCGCATGAGCGCCCAAGCAACAAAGATGCACAGGCAGTGCAAAGCACATCTTGAATCAATCCTGATCAGGATAAACGCCCAAGCACTAGAAATAGAAGGACAAAGCGCCTCAAAACAAACCAACGAAAAACGTTGTATCTGTCATCCACTCGTGGGGACACATCTCATGGGGACAGAACTTCACTTCTTTTGTTGGGACTAGTGATAATAGGCCCAATAATTAGGAGGCCCAATTGGCAGAAGAGGCCCTTGGCCCAATGATTCACCTCCCATATCACTCAAGATATTTCTTCTACAATCAAGGAAGTTGGTTTGTTGGGGACTCTCCTCAATAAGCCTATAAATACAAGATGGTAACCCTATGAAAGGTACGTAACTCGCACTACTCACGCTACTCATGCTAGCTCATACTCTTACTAACTTAAGCTTCGGAGGTGAATCACAGGGGAGACCCCCTGTGGTTCATTATCTTGCAGGACAATCTTGCAGTGAACTGGGAAACGACCCCCGGCCAAATCCTGGTTCATCATTGGCGCCGTCTGTGGGGAACAAACAAAAAAGCTTTGTTCCTCTAAAATTTTTGAGCAGGGAAAAGATGGAGAAATTATTCGATCCAGNTACACACTTGACAAATAATAATGAATATCATTAAAAAATTGAGTGTGTGAGTTAATTATAAAGAAAAAATACATAGGAAAAATTATAAAATAAATAAAATAAAAAATAAATGGGCCAACCCACGGGTTTCTCAGACCGGGCCAAAAAGATGAAAAATATTAAATACGCTAAAAATATTGTAACCCAACCCACTTATTTGTTGGGTTAGATGGGCTAACAAGGTAAGTTCGACCCATTTTGTCTGTTTTAGTATTTTGTCTCGGTAATTTTTATTTGACGATTAAACAAAGATTAAATTTATTCAAATAAGAACAAGGGAGAGAATCATCTCCCTTTTTCTCCCTTTCATTCAATCTCCACCATTTAACTCATCGAATGGATAACATCAAGTTGAAGTCTCCCCCAAATTATATGTAATCCGAATTTTTTCAACTCTATTTAATAAAAGATGTGTTGTTGGCCAATTAAAAAAAAACAAACAAAAGATGTGACAAAAACATTAGCTTCCAAAGATTCAACTGAGTGCTATATTGGCTCTCCATGTATGTTTTCTGAGTTTAAGTGCATATATATTTTTGTCGGTAAAAGTATTTTTTTAAAATTTTTCCATCAACTTTAAATTTTGTCTCTAATATTTATTTTTGTCAATTTCATCCCTAAAATGTTACATTTTGATCAATTTTATTATTTTTCTTACTTTAGTCAAATATAATGACAAATTATCTAAAATTGATAGAAAAAAATTCAAATTTTGACTCATATTGAAAACACGACAAGTATATATGTCATTAAATTATTGAAAGAAATTTATCAAAAGATAAAAATTACCAANATATAATAATAAATTATGTAAAATAGAAAAAAATTTAAATTCTAACTCATATTGAAAACACGAAAAGGATATATGTCATTAAATTATTGGAAGAAATTAATCAAAAGATAAAAATTACCAAAGTGTAAAATATTGGGGGCGAAATTGATAACAAAAAAACATTGAGCATGAAATTGAAAGTTGATTTAAAGTTTGGGGGAGCGAAAATCGTGCTTTTCCCTAAAATATTCAATCAAATACTCATTTGGTCCTAAAATTCTATTTTGGTCCTCAAACTTTCACATTTATTTTTTTTTGTCAGCAAAAATGTGATTTCATATGTTTTTGACTTTATGTCGTTATTTCTAACATGAGCACTTGAAATAAATCATTTCTCTCTCATATGTCATAATAAGTGAGTTGACAAAGAGTGTGAAATTTTTCATTCTTATACACAAATTCAAGTTAAATATATAGTTAATTTTTATCTCGAATTTGTGATTAAAAATAATGATTTTTTTTTTTGACAACTCACTTATCAAGATACATATAAAAGAAAAATGATCCATTTTAACTATTTAGATTATAAATAATGATGGAGACCCGAAAAAATCACGTTTTGAGAACTAAAACGAAATGAATATAAAAATTTTAAAGATCAAAATTAATTAAAAAATAATTTTAGAATCAAAATGAAATTTATCTATAGTTTGAGGACCAAAATGATATTTTAACCTAATATATTCCTATATTTTGTACCATCAGCTGTTATGCTATTATGCAAATATTGTTTGAACTTGTCCCAAGGTGCTCCTTTTTGCGTTTAAAATTAAAAAAATGGTGCATTTAAGTGCAATAGAGACGTGGCTTTGATATAATCCCCTAAACTTCATCCTTGGCTCCGCCACTTACTAAAGTGACCGGTAGTATGGATTATGGATTATGTATCTTATGTTATATGGCTTCATCCCTTTTTGGTGGTTCATGTTTAAAACTATAATCTATGAAATTAAAAATAAGAGAAAATTTATTATTTGGTCTTTCTTTCTTTACTAAATTAACAATTTAGTCCCTTATTTATTCTACATACATATTTGCGTGCCTGTTAGGACACGCAAAGCCCCTAGTTATGTATATGTGTGAACCGTGTGTCAATTGTGTGTTTGATGAATTGATGTGTTTGTGGCTGCAATATATATCTATATCTATACTATATTATATGTGTGAGGGGTGTTTTGGTTGGTCAATATTAATTACATTTTGAAATATTAAAAGAGAAAAAAAATATAGATAATGGGAGAGAGAAACTAGTAGATGAGATTTCAGAAAGTGAAAACTTATTATTTGGTCTTTTAATTTTCACACTTCTAACAATTTAGTCATTGAATAATAAAAATATACTATTTAATCACTGAATAACTACAAACGCCAAATCAAACGTTACATACATATTTCCGTGCCCGTTAGGGCATGGAAAGCCTCTAATTACATTATATGTTTGTGTGATTGTGGCTGCAATATTGTATGTGTGTGATGACTTTTATTTATATATATATTATAGTATATACATATACTTATATTTTGACTGTTAATAGAGTACATTAAACTTATTGAATGCACACAACTCTACTCACAAATAATATGTAGTTATAAAATTATTTTTTACTAAATTTGTCTTTTTCTAATTCTATTAGGGTGTGTAATTGTCTGATCAAAGATGAGTTCTAGTAATACATAAAAGATTCTAGTAAGTATTTTGATAATGCATAAAAGAATGCTCAATTTACATATATATGACATTATAAAAAGATATTGCAATTTTTGAGGATTTTATCAATATTTATGAATATTTAATTATATATATTTATTTTGTCTCTTGTTAAAATTATAATATATATTTATATATAGATGCCGTGTCGTGTCCTGTAATTTTAAGAATTTGACGTGTCGGCGTGTCCGTGTCGTGTCGTGTCCCGTGTCCGTGTCCGTGTCCGTGCTTCTTAGAGTGACCCCAAACCCTAACTTTTTTTTTTGGCCGAAAACCCCTAACCCTAACTTATTCATTAAGCATTAATGCATTATAGACTTTTTTCCATAAAATAAAAACTACACAAGGTATAGTTGCCTCTCTCTAATCAATTATCAATTATATTAATTATAGAAAAGTAGAAAACATTGTTTCATTTTAGTTGAGAATTGCGTCTTGAAGTCCAATATCTGTTGTGTATTTTAGTAAGAAGTCCAACACTCAAAGTTTATCCATCTCTCAATTAATCAAGTATACCCTTTCATGTTCAAGTCTATTACAAGAAAATTAAACACGGAGTTCTGTAATAAATATGGCAAAAAACAAAGTGACAAGAAATCAATTAATGGTCAAATATTCAAATTGGTCCTATAACTTTGCCTCAACGTTCATTTTGCTCTTTTACCTTTCAAAATGTTTAGCTTGGTCCTATATATTTCTATAATAGTTCATTTTAGTCCCAAACTACTGGATATAGTCAGATCTATCATTTTTCAAGTTTGAATGTGACTAATCCAAAGTTACATGTTGCTTTTGACGAGTATTTTATTATCCAATTGGCGTCGTCAATAAACAAGGTCAAATTGAATACGAAAAGTGGGTCGCTCGCTTTACGGTCAAATAAGTTAAGTTGGTCATATATATCTCGTTTCAAGTTCAAATGCAATGAGTTTGAAATTACAAGTTATTGTTTTTCTTTTTGGTCTGTTACAAGCTATTATTAGCAAGCCATTTTTCTCCTTAGTTGAGAATGTTTAACAAATGATGTCAAATCCGGTTTGAAAGTGAGTTTGGAACCAAGTGACAAAAGATTATGAGAAATTGGACTCAACCCCACTTTGAGACCTAATTTAACCTCATTTATTTACTGCCCCACCTAGAAAGAAAAAGGTTTTGTCAAGAGTAACTCATAGCTCCGAAACTCGTTGTATTCAGACTTGAAATAAGATATATATGATCAGCTTCAATTGTGTTGATTATGAAATTAATGGTCCACTTTCTAAATTTGATTTGACTTTGTTTGTTGACTAGAAAAAATACTCATAGAAAAACAATGTGTAACTTGAAACTCATCATACTCGAACTTTAAATAAGAGAGATATGACCATATTCAGTAGTTTGGAACTAAAGTGAATTATTATAGAAATATATGAGATCAATTTAAATATTTTAAAAGAAAAATAATCAAAATAAACTTTGAAGCAAATATATAGAACCAATTTAAACATTTGACAATCAATTAATATATCACTAAATTTCCATCTAATTTCTTAATTTCAAACATATATTTGGTTAGTTGTGTACGTCCAGCTGAATAGAATAATACAAATTTTATGGAACGCACAAACTAAATAGTACTGGGAAAAATGCCCCCTCCCCCCTATTAAAAGGGTAGAAAAAAAAAGAAAAAGAAAATTAAAATTTTATTTTAGTCTCTAAAATTTTTTTTTGTTCTATTTGAGTCTTTTAAATTTCTAAAAAGTTCTACCATTAATTTTGATTCTTTTCTAGCTTGTTGTTGCCAGGTCCCACCTCAAGGCTAGGGATTTCAAAAACAAATCCCTCTTTCATACCATTAACAAGGTCAATTTTACATTCTTTTACTATCATATACTCTTTCTCTCTAAAGTCTAATCCATTCATTCATTTATTTTTCGCCAATTTATAGAAGCAAGAATCAGAATTGATATTTCCAACAATTTAAGTTGCAGTCCTGTTCAATTAGTTAATTATTATTTCTTTAGGTAGCTTGATAATTATTGCTTTTCGATTTTGTGAACATTAAATTTCTGTTTCCACTTCAAGGAAAAAGGAAACAAATTCACCAAATGGGAAAAAGGTTGATGTAGCTTGTTAATATTGCAATTGAGAGGAAGGAATGAAGAAGAAGAATATATATATTTTTTTGGCGAAATCGATTAAAACCTAATTTATTTATTTTTTTTAATGTTTTGAAGGAAAGAAAACCTTAATGCAAAAAAAAAAAAAAATAAAGCTTTCAGAAGATTAATGTTAGTTTTTTTCCTTTTATTAATTGAAAAAGTGGATGAAAAAAAGAGTTGGTAGTAAAACTTTTTAGAAATTTGAGGGACTAAAATGAAACAAAAAAATTTGAGAGACCAAAATAAAACTTTGAATAAACTTAAGAGACCAAAATAGCAGTTTGGCCAAAAACACAATAACGAATTTTCAATCTGGGAAATATTAAAATGGATTTTCCAATTCTCTTAACACCCTGGTAAAATCTCAAATTTCATTACAAGGAAGAAGGTTGAGTCGATTGATTCAAACTGAAAATTGCAGGGAAGGAACTTGTAAATGGCATTCGGTGTTAGGTCTGATTAATCAATCGTTTGGTTCTTTTCACTGAGAAATCGTTTCCGAATTCTCCGTGAAGAGAAGAAGAAAGATAAGAATCATCCCATGATCTGATTGATGCGCGAAATCGAATATCACACCGACAATAGCGCCATCAGCCATGAGAGTACAATCGCCTTCTGCGGCGGCGACGGCGACGTCTCACTCCGACGACCACCGCTACGTCACCGTCGGCCACCGCGATGCTGAGTCTCTCTTCCGGACGAAACCCATTTCGGAGATCCGAAATGTGGAGGCGAGTACGAGGAAGCAGATCGAAGACAAGAAGGAGGAGCTCCGGCAGCTTGTGGGAAACCGTTATCGTGATCTGATTGATTCGGCGGATTCCATCGTTCTGATGAAGAACTCTTGCCACTCTATCTCTGGTAACATCTCTTCGATTCATGGTTCAATTCGTTCACTGTCTCTCTCTCAATTGCAACAGTCTCAATCTCCGTCTCAGTCCTCCGCCACGCGCGGGTGGACTTACGGCATCGCTTGCCGTGTCAAGTACTTGATTGACACCCCTGAGAATATATGGGGTTGTTTGGATGAGGGCATGTTCTTAGAGGCTGCATCACGCTATGTGCGAGCCAAGCATGCACATCATCGATTGTTTATCAACAATGGTAGTAGCGCCATTGATTTGGATCAGAAGAAGATTTTGTCAAATTTTCCTATCCTTCAGCACCAATGGCAGATCGTTGAGAGCTTCAGGACCCAGATCTCTCAGAGGAGTCGGGATAGGCTCTTGGATCGGGGGCTCACTATTGGGGCTTACGCGGATGCATTGGCTGCTGTGGCTGTTATAGATGAGCTTGAGCCAAAACAGGTATTGGATTTGTTTCTGGAATCGAGGAAGTCGTGGGTTTCTAATATATTGGCTGGTTGTGATTCTGATGCTGCTGCTGCTGCTGCTTCCTCTGTCGTAGTTTCAGTCTTCTGTGATGTGTTGGGTATAATTCAGGTCAGTGTGGGTCAGGTGGGTGAGTTGTTCTTGCAAGTGTTAAATGATATGCCTCTTTTCTACAAAGTAATTCTGGGTTCCCCTCCGGCATCTCATTTGTTTGGTGGGATTCCCAATCCTGATGAAGAGGTCAAGCTCTGGAAATTGTTTCGAGATAAGCTTGAGTCAGTCATGCTAATGCTTGATAAAAAATACATTGCTAATACTTGTAAAACTTGGCTGAGGGAATGTGCTAAAGAGATGGTAAACAAGATAAATGGAAGGTATTTAATTGACGCCATTGGGAGTGGCCAGGAACTTGCTTTGGCTGAGAAATCAATAAGGGAGACGATGGAGAGTAAACAAGTGCTGGAAGGGAGTCTAGAGTGGCTTAAGACTGTTTTTGGGTCCGAGATTGAGTTGCCTTGGAGTAGGATTCGGGAACTCGTTTTGGAAGATGATTCTGATCTATGGGATGAGATCTTTGAGGATGCTTTTGTTGGCAGGATGAAGGTGATCATTGATTTCAGATTTAAGGAGCTCAATGGTGCTGTTGACTTAATGAACTTGATTTATGCAGTTGGGCAAACTTCTGCCAAGCAGAATGATGTTCAGGGGTACTTGAACAAGCCATCTACAATTGGTGGAGTTTGGTTTATAGAATCCAGTGCCAGAAAGATTGGATTTAAAGTCCATCCTGAAGAGAATGAATTTGAAACTTGTCTAAATGCCTATTTTGGTCCTGAAGTTGGTCGAGTTAGAGATTTAGTTGACACATCTTGTCGGAGCATTCTTGAGGATCTTTTGAGTTTCTTAGAATCACCAAAGGCCTCTCAAAGATTGAAGGACCTGGCACCTTATTTGCAAAGTAAGTGTTACGAAAGCTTGTCTAGTATATTGACGACATTGAAAAACGTGCTAGATAATTTATATGCCGCAATGGAGAACATTGATAAAGATGTTCCTGCAACTGTTACTGTCGAAAGATCTCTTTTCATTGGTCGACTGTTGTTTGCATTCCAAAGCCACTCTAAACATGTGCGGTTGATACTTGGTTCTCCTAGATTATGGGCAAACAAGATTACATCTGCTGTAGGGAAGGTGCCATCTTTGGTGAAACAATCTAGGTTTGGAGATGATTCTCCTGTATGTGATACGCCAGGAAGACAAATGCCCTTCGGCGCTAAAAGACAAAATTCTCTTGTTGCAGCTGCTTTGTTTGGGGCTGGAGAAAGTGCACACATAGAACTGGAAGAACTGAGCAGGGTTATGGGAGATCTTTGCATTAGAGCATACAACTTGTGGATATCATGGCTATCTGATGAACTATCTGTTATTGTCTCTCAGGATCTTAAACGAGATGATGCCTTGTCCTTGAGTACTCCCTGGAGAGTAAGTGCCATTTTCTGGTTGTGTTGAATTTCTTGTTTTCTAATTATCAAAACTTTTATGAGGTTTGCAACTTAAGCATGTTTCACTAATTCACTTTATATATATACGTGTAGTTATTTATTTTTTAATAGAAACATAATCTATTGGTGAGAAGAGAAAAGCAATACAGAAACTTAGAAGCATAATTTATTTTTTTTGGCGATTACAAAATGGGAAAACCACCTAACGCGAGTAGTACTCAAACCAATAAAACAAATAGTTTTAAGTTTGTTAAAAAGAAGAATTCTGATAATAAATCTTTCATGATTAGAAGAGACATTCTTCAATCTATCATTATCCAATCAGAAGAGCAAGCCCTTTAAACCCTTAGTCAAAAATTGAGTAGTTGATTCCCTGTATATTTGCCTTCTTTCAAGTGAGTGGCTATTATACTGAAATAGAAAAGTAAACAGTATTGAATAGAGCTTGGACATTGGATTTTAAGAACATATGAAAAGTTAGTAAAATCTTAAGATCCCATATATGACAAGAAAAACCACCTAAATAGCCATAAGAGTGACATAACGGTATTGGAACTTACGTTCTAGACAAGCATTATATTATGAATATGCTATTTTTATTGACCAAAGTGTCTGAATTTCTTGTCATAATTATTACCGTTGTTAGAAGATATGAAAATTGCTTGGTTTTAATGCTGCTTTATGATAGAGCCTATAGTGGGGCCCTGCACATACCACAATCTTTGAGGCTGATAACAATTTATAGCAAGACTTATGGTCATATAAAAATATTTCATATAAGATATTTTGAATATGTGTTTTTAGCTATTTAAAATGCTTTGCATAACTTTTATGACATGATCTTTAATAAGTCGCTTCAAGATTCATATTCTTGAGACTCGACTGGCTTTGCATTGCCCCAGCCATTGGCCCAAGTTACTCCACTATATGCTTTAAGCCTGCTTGAAATGGGTTTGTGACTATTAAACATCAATTATTTAGGGTGGTTCACTTATTTGGAGTATCTGCTTTTGATTTGCCAACTCTTCTGTTCTCAGACTTTCACTTCTTGCAATTCATGTCGTACATGCCTGCACATAAGTGGAGATACTTCTCCAAGTGTTGTTACTCATAAATGGAAGGAGTTGGTAGCCTTGCTGTTACTCATTTTATGTATTCTTGTTACTTGTTAGTAGGCAATATTCTGAAGATGGTCTAACTGAGTAGTTTTTGAGAAAGTGCTAAAGGTGTAATTTCTAGGCTTTCTGTGATCGTTTTCTTTGACAACCTTAAACCTCTATATGTGGACATGGGTTTTGGATATTTGGATCTCTCACTTCAATGAATTGGGAATGCATTAAAGGAGTAATTGCTTACTATGATCTTTCTTTTTGTGATTTAGATAGATGTTGTTGTGGCTTTTGAGTTTTTAATCTCCCGTTCTACATTTCTACCCTTATTCTTGATGACCTTGGAGGTTCCACGAAACTTAGGTGATGCTGACTTAGCAATCGTGATTTTTTTATAGAATTGTTATGCACTATTGGTACCTTTTAATGGTGTTTCCGGGCTTCAGGAGTCAGAGGTGTCATCAGCAAAAAAGTAGCATAATATTTTTACTAGAGTCTTATACTATTATTGTTGTGTAAAATTTTTCTTAGTGTTACCTATTGTTGATGACATGACAATTTGAATCTTGTGGACAGGGATGGGAGGATACCATAGTCAAGCAAGATCAGTCTGACGAGAACCAATCAGAGATGAAAATATCTCTTCCATCTATGCCTTCTCTATATATCATCTCATTTCTATTTCGTGCTTGTGAAGAAGTTCATCGAGTTGGGGGTCATGTACTTGACAAGAAGATTTTACAGAAACTTGCATCTAAACTATTTGAGAAGGTATGATTTTTTGTGGATGTGTTGGTTTACTTGATCTCAAACCTCCAAAGATTTTTGTCTTTTATATCTGAGTCTTTCCTTTACTTACATGATTGCTTCCTTGCTGTCCATATGGTAATTTCAGTTATTGTCACTGTTTATCAGTCCTTTTTTGATAGAATAAGAAGCTATATTTGATAGAAGAGAGTAACTAGACAGGAGGATAAGACAGCCTCTTAAAATAGAAGCGGAGAAAAAGGGAGAAGTAGAAAAAGGAAAGAAATAATATGAACTAAGAGAATGAAATGCCACACAATCCCTATTCATATCAGTCAAATTGTCTAACAGACAACCTTGAGAAAACCGTGAACAGAACACCAGAGGGAAGGGAGAGATAAGACCCTTCCTATGAGTCTAGAGTTGCTGAGGAACCTTTAAAAGCTCTAGGATTTTTCCAACCAAATATGCCATATCACATTAAGAAGTTGCTCATTTATGCAAGAGTGAAGCATTTTGGGCCATTTTTCATTATGGATTTTGTAATTAACTCTTAGTTTCTTCATTGGATTCTTGGTTTTAGAGATTTTGAAATTCATCTGTTGTGTCTTTGACTCTTTGATCATTAAGGGGCTGAGAGAGATGGGCATGAGTGGATTTGATGGTAGCTGTTATTCTGTTTCTGTAACATAGATGACATTGCTCTTTCGGACATTTATTGGTTTTTATTCCTTTTATTGTTACCGCCATTAAATCTACTTTAGTGGTATCAAGAGGTCTGAACATTGTCATGATAAGAAAAGCCATAACGGGTCTACAATTATATTTTAAAACTGACTGTACTAGTAATGGAGACTAGCTGGGAGAAGATTGAGTTGACTAGTCAGGAGTATGTCAAACACTTCTGGGAGTTGTCAATGTGTTAAATGTGGTGGAGAGCAGTTGGGAGAATGTCAAGGGGAATGCTATATTGAATGAATTCAAAAAATTTTGGGAGCTATTTGTCTACTGAGGACATCACCAGAGGAAATGCTGGTTAAAATTCTTGAATTGTGGTAATGAAATTGTGTGAAATGCAGTGCAATGTCTGGCAATGTCTTTCTCTGTTGTAGATCTGATTACCTTTTCAATATTGATTGTTTTGATTTGTAACAAGCTGAATGTTGAATAGTCTTAGAGTGTTACAGGATTTCTATGTCATTACTTATTATCTAGGAGATTTTTTTCTCTCTCTGTCTCTTGTAGTAAAACTCTATTCTCAGAAAAATAAAGTTATAGACTGCTGTGGTGAGCAAGTGACGTTTGTCCTAAGCCTCTTTTTTCTTCCATGTATTTTACTTTAACTCCAATTATAACATTTTCTGGTAAACTAAATTTAGAAACCCACGTGATGAAATCCATGAGGATGTGAAAAAGTCAACAGCTTTAAGATAAAAATTCCTTGCTATCCCTTTTAAAACAGGTCACACTTCTACAAGACCTTGAAACTCCTTATTCATCACAAAATCTTGAAGACATGTAGAAGAAATTACTCAACATATCAAAGATAGATCGTTTGCTGAAGTATGCACGTATTCTTATCAATGGTTTATGAAGTTTCATTTGGCCGCGTCACCTTTTTGACTGATGAGTGTTCTATTTTCATGAACAGTTTTCCTGGCAATGACACATCATTTAATATGGTCCCAATCATATCGTGTGTGTGTCCATGTGCTCTCAGTGTCTCAATTGAACTTGTATCACTGTATCTATACTGACTGTACTTTATTGTACAGATTATTGGAATCTTTGAGGACTTGCTTCTCACCAAAGAGGCTAGTGGTCTTGAAGTGTCAGAAAAAGGAGTTTTGCAGGTTTTATTAGATGTCAAATTTGCCACTGATGTTCTCTCTGGGGGTGATTCAAATCCAGTTGGGGAATTGTCTGGCAACCTGAAGGCTAAGTTTCCTGTCAGAAGGAAGCAAGACCAAAGACTGGTGACCTCTGTAATTAGAGAACGTTCTGATAAGTTGTTAAAACACCTTTCTCAAAGACTGGATCCCATTGACTGGCTGACGTAAGCTTCATTCTTCCATTTAGGCTTTATTTCCATGTTTCAATCTTCCACTTAGGCCTTATTTCCTTTGTCGTTGAATGAAATGCTCCAAGGGAATGAAATCAATGAACAGAGGGCTCATGCAACAAGTTAGCCTGCAAGCAAGAGTCAGTAAAGGAAATAAATTTAAATTAGAAGTAGAAAGAATGGAAAATGACCTACAAAATTCCAGCATGTGAAGGTGACTTGGATTTAAAACAGGATAAACTTTTATATATTCCAGAAATCCAAGGAATGTACCTAATAGAAAGATCCACAGGCTGTTTTGTGCTCTTTGCCCCAACAATTTGTTGTCTGGTAGTGAGAGGTTGAAAACTTCTAGTGTGTTTTCTTTGCAGATGTTTAATTTAGTGGAATGTGTTTGTGTACTAAAAGCTGTCAGTTAGATATTTTGGCATTTTAGTAATGTCTGATGTTCCTACTGTCAAGAAACCATTTTTTCTTGGGGTGAAAATCTTAATGCTTGTTTCTGTTGATTTGGTAATGATTTTTATAAAATTTGATTTGTTGTAGGTATGAACCATATCTATGGGAGAATGAGAGGCAGTCATACTTAAGACATGCTGTCCTCTTTGGATTTTTCGTGCAACTCAACAGGATGTACACAGATACTGTCCAGAAACTGCCTACTAATTCAGAATCTAATATTTTGAGGTGCTCTACAGTTCCTCGATTTAAGTACCTCCCCATCAGGTTAGTTTATACTTGTTTTATATTTTTTATCCTTTTTCAGTCATTACATAATGTGCTACCTACTATTCAAATTTCACTCTTACTAGTTACTACCATTGTATTTATCTTGCACCGATTTACATAAGCATACAAATAATTCATTTAGTGCCTTTTATTTTATTGTACTTTTGCTAAGAAACCTGTTCTGAAATATCATTTCATACTATTCCTCAGTTTTTTCCTCCCAATCCATTTTTCTCCTTTCTAATCCAATTTTTCCATATGATCTGACATCGTGATAAATCCAGTGCTCCAGCATTGTCTTCTAGAGGGACAAAGAAAACATTTGCTCCATCTTCTAATGAAATCTCTTCAAGAAGTTCTTGGAATTCTCTTGCAAATGGAGAGCTTTCTCAGAAGATGAATTTGGATGACAACTCAAGTCTGGGGGTGGCAGCTCCTTTCCTAAAGTCTTTCATGCAGGTATGTACTTTTTCAAGTTTTCTCATGATATTACTTACCTTATTATAGTCTAATATGTGACTTGGTAGTACTTGATATTCCTAGTAATATAAGCATAGTCGCATAGTTACAGCATTGCTTTCTATAAACAGATTTTAGGAACCAATCTCATTTATGGTCTAAATTCGTTTGTGCAGCCACTCATTTTTGTATAAAAGGTGCATAATTTGTAGTTTAGAAGGTTGCTTTTTCCTTTTCTCAAGTCAATTTGTCTCTATTCACTGCGAGATCGTGCAACGAAATCTTTCAGCTAAAAACGCGACAAAAGTAGTTCTTCAAGCTGTTGCAATTTCCAACTCAAAATCCACCATTTCAACCCCCAAAATCAGTATTTCCAGCCAACCCAAACCATTAACTAACCCATATTAACTCCCTATACATGCATCTAACCATGAATTCCACATGCAACGCCATTACAATCCAAAATCAACAAATCAATAACCCAACAACCCAAAAACCCCAGGTTGAAGAATGAGTAAGAAAACATGCTTCGAGGAGGGAATATGGGATCCTACCTCAATAATCGAAGCCCTTTGATGAAGAACAAAGCTTGAATCACCTCCTGGGCTCTTGATTTCAGCTTCCCCATGGTCCTCTTCTACTCTTCATCTCTTCTCCTTTTCTTTCTTTCTTTCTCTGCGTGCTTCCTCACGCTGCCTCTCCTCTTCCTCTTTTATTTCCGTGCTAAAAGAGGGCTAGGGACTAATTAGTAAGTCCTTGGTCCTTAATACAATTGCTTCCCCCAACCTTCTTACTGCTTTGTACTCTTTAGTCTCTCAAAACTTTTTTCAACTTGGATCCTTATAATCTGCTCCTTAAGTCCTTAAATTCCAAAGAAATAACAGTTTTAACATGGTTCCCAAACCAAGACTTCTCTTAAGGTCTTGCTAAAATTAAGATCGGAATGTTACAATATGCTGTCTGCTTGGCATAATTTTTCTTTTTCTGTTTTCTTTTGGGTACTTGGAAAATTTTATTTCTTCTAACCAAAAACAATCTTTTATTTCTTATCATAGGTTGGAAGCAGGTTTGGGGAGAGTACTTTGAAATTGGGATCCATACTAACTGATGGACAAGTTGGCATTTTTAAGGATAGAAGTACAAGTGCCATGTCATTTGGTGATATTCTACCTGCCCAGGCTGCTGGTCTTCTCTCATCTTTTACAGCTCCAAGATCAGATTCTTGACAGTCCATTGAATGAAAGGCGCATCGGTTGCTCTTTGCTGAAGTTCATGTAGGCAACTCCAGAGGTTAAACAAATGAAGTCTGAACCAAATGAAGAAATATTAAACAATATGGAGATGCTGTTAGTTCTTGTTGAATGAATGGGTTAAGATCATTTTGGCCTGGGCTAATTTTGATATTTGTTAGAATTGCAAGCTTGAGAACTGAGGAAGTTTACCAAGCATCACAGATTGAAGAGAGGAAAGTGATGTTCATAGCTGTGATTTTGCTTGAGGAGAGCTATAATCTGTCGCTACTGTACTGCTTGTCACTTGTTGGAAGGTTATTATAGAAAATTATGATGTCACTATTCTTGTTGAAAGGCGCCTATAACAAAACATGTTGTGTAGTTATACAAAGGTTTTGTAATTTCAATAAAATTGTCCCGTTTCACTTTTTCATTTCTTTTCTCCCATATTAAAGGAGGGTTCAATTCATAGAGTCTGTATTCAGATATTGTAACATCAAGCACTCATTAAGTGAGATTGGTTAAATTTTGATATGCAAGCTGTGTTTTTGTATTGTTTTCTTGGTGTCTTTAACAGGACAGAATTGGCGCTTATGTGATACTGTAATATAGGATACATGGTACTTATAATACCAACTTTTAGTATGATTATAGTAGATAACAGAAATGTAAGATGTATATCTTTGATATTCTCTGTTGAATACACTTATACACATCTTTAAATTTCTCTATTGTTACGTGGCTCCAAGTTAAAAGCACAACTAGCAACATGTAAATATGATTCCTATAATATCTGCACAATCTTAACTGTACTTTGAACTTGGATTAAAAAAAAAAGCAAACTTTGTTTTCAACGTATAGTTTTGTTTATTAAGTATATATATATATATATTGTAAAATAATAAGCTTTAAGATATGTGACTCTCTATTAGAGATAAAGCTTGTATGTCAAATAAAATCTGATCTCACCAAATCTTTTTCAAATTTGAAATTCTACTTGATTCTAGATTCAAATTTGCAAAATCTCTTCTCAACGTAACTTAGGGAATATATATGTAGCATTATATAAATAAACAGGAATGAATCTCAATATAATCTTAACTGCATTGTTTTTTTTTAAAAAAAAAAGCAAACTGTGACCGTGTATATATATATACAAAGCGGCACATTTTTTTTTGATATGCTACAAAGCGGCACATTTATATTCAAGACTCAAGAGGCAACATTCAAGACTCAAAAGGCACATATATATTCAAGACTCTATTTCTTTATAGGTATGGCATATTAGCCTTCTTTCTTCCTCGTTTTTTTATTTGCAAGAGCCTGACGAAATTCTCTGTTCTTTTCATTCGTTAATCATTATCACTGCATAATAGTAATAAATATAAATTACGTTGGACAATCTGGTCTGTAAATTTTCTAAGCATGACTTTCACTATTTGATCAAGATCATCTACTGAATGAATACGATTAAATGTATGGATGCATGTACATATATTTACTTACCTTGTGGCGCCTCCATATACTTGTGTGCATGATATTTTTCTTAATTGAGATAGCTTTCACGCCTCCATGTTTGTGTGCAGGATATTTTCCTTAATTGAGATAGCTTTCAAGCCAGTCCAGGTTTTTTTTTATTCAAAATTCTGCATCTCTCTTCTTTTGTCTTTCTTGTAACTAATAAAAAATATAATTTGTACTTTTTTTCTCTTTCCATAATTCATAGTTGATAGAAGAGATATCTGTCAAAGCCTCATTGTTGGATTGGATTATTTTGCTGTGTTCCTATTTTTTGCTTCAAGCAAAAGAAACAAACGTCACGAAGTTCGTCTTCGTTAGGTATGTACATTAATTATAATAATAATGTCTATCATCTTTCTTGGAAATTTTTTTTAATGAATCAAGATTGAAACTAATATTTCACATATGTTCTTGAAATATCAAGATTAGGTTATTGTCACTAAACCTAGGTTTCTTGATTATTTTCTTTGATTGGAATTAGGTTTCTTGATTGTTTTCTTTGATTGGAATTGGAGTAGACTAAATAATAATAATGAAATTACTATGGCTCCGTTTGGTATGCTTTTGGGTATGTAAAGGAAAGGGTTTTACAAGGGAAAAATTGTGAGGGAAAGGAAAAGTAGTTGAGGGANCTGTCGCCGGCCACCTAGGGGGGGAAAATGGGATGAGAGTGAGAGGGGCAAATTAGGAATTCTACCATAATTCCCTAGGTAGACTTGGATTACATCAGAAATGTGAAGTAAAGAAAAATGGCCTATGTAATGTAAAACCCTTTACATTGTAATCCACTCTACATAGCTTAAATTACCATACCAAACACATGAAAGTCTCGAAATTCGTGTAGTTTTACAATGTAAAACTCATTTCATGTGTAGCAAACGGAGCCTATATGAATCTATTTGCTTTTCAATGCAAATATGAAGACTTTTTAATCTTGGCTAACAAATATGATAATTTAATAAATCAAGACACTTAGGTATAGAATAATTTAACAAATCAAGTCCTTTTTTTTTTTTGAATTTGAATCCTTTTATTTGAACAAATAAATTAACTCAAGAAATCTTAAAGTCCTATAATAATAAAACTCGAGTTTATGTATGATAGTAAAATAATAGTTAAATAGTTTAATAATTGAATCAAACTACAACTTAAGGAAGTGGCGTTTGTTTGTTTTTTTTTTTAAATATTGATACATGCCTTATGCCCTTTAAGACTCTAGTTGCTTAATCTAGGTGATGCACATACTATGATACAAGACTTGTCACTATTACATGCTAGGGAAAAGAACTTCAAATGCATAGATGTGTGTATGTGCACATGTATATCAAAGAGATGCCGTTAGATGTATATATGAATGCATGTCTCTTACTTTGGGGCACATAAGGCATAGATTTAAACCCTAAACCCTATTCTAAATAAATAAATAGTACTTTTCTTTTGAAGGTCTTGAGACTTGAATTTTGCATTGTGATCCTTTGACTCTAAGGGCTCTCCAACTCTTTCTTAAGGATCAATTCTTCCTTCTTTCTCCATCTCTTGAGGTATAATTCCTTTTCTGGTTTGCTCCTTACTGTTTTTTTTATAACTAATATACTTTTATTTCTTTTAATTGTAGTTGCTCTTGACTGTCTACCATGATGGCTAGAACTTAGAAGACTTCTCGTGCCACGAACATGGAGATGGATCATGTCACAAGGACGGAGAAATTTCCGGTAGACCCTGGAACGAGCAGAGATAATACTGACGACACCAGCCTAGAGAGCATGGATCATGCACCGAGGTCTAGTATGGAGCATACACCAAAGTCTAGCCTGCTTAAAGATTCAGATACAGGAGGGTTGAGGGCGTTGTCCACACTAGCGTGGACCGCGTTTCGAAGTGCAACGCAGGACCTAGGATGCCTCGAGCTTCAGAGACTAGGAGTACTAAGGACGTTGCCCACAATAGCATGGACCACGTTCCGAAGCAAATCACAAAGACTGGGAGACTTCAAGATTCAGAGATCGGGAGTGCTGAAGACGTTGCCCACAATGATGTGGACCACGTTTCGAAGCAGTGGAGACCTCGCAACGCCAAAGCTGATAGTGATGTTCAAAGCACGGACGTTGACACTAGGGAAGAGGACAATGTGATGCCACCAATGATTCGGATGACTCCAAAAACACACCCTTCTCTATCGTTGACAAGCCAGTTCTTCATATGGCAACATTTCGAGAAGGCATCAAGATCCTTCCAGCAGTTACATTCCCCTTGCCCGATTGCAAAGGTGTACTTGACTCATTTTTGAAGGCTCGTTCCTCTTTGAAAACAAAGGAAGACAACAGACTCAAGAATCCTCCAAGTATTTCCGGGGAAAGTGACAAATGGATAATGACAACAGTCTTAGGCTCTGCAATTGCTAGAGGCGATGTCCTTCCCAATAAGGTCAGGATTGCTACCAAGGCCGAACCCACCAAAAGCTGGTCAAAGTCGGTAGCAGCGTTGTCAAAGGACAACGAGAATAAAGCTATTCTGGATGATGTCGACATCTTAAGAGCCCTTTACATCTCGTCCAAGTTTCATGTTTCTCGCAACGAGGATGACTTAGGCTTTCTGATTCAACAATGGAGCACTACATCTCACACTTTCTTTGCCAATTGGGGAGAATTCACTTCCATATTAGAGGATGTGCACGTGCTATTGAGGCTGCCTGCTCTTAGAGACTTTGACATTACATCATCCCAAGCTCTACCCTTCCTTAGTGATCGAGGTTGCTAAATCTTTGAAGGAGTCTCCCTAGACCAATTACCTTGGATGGGTGAAACACTTCTTCGGGATCGTTGATAAAGAGGGTAATGTGACAGAAAAGAGCCCCATGGTCAAGAGTCCCTTAGTTCTCCTAGCTCTAATATCTTTTTGGCTGGACCGATACGTGTTTCCTGGTCCCCCTCATGACAACATCAATCCGGCCATTTTTACACTTGTTGCCCTCCTTGCTTCCGATTGCAGGCTTCTGCTAGCTCCTCTTTACCTCAGAACGCTATATTCTTGATTAGACCAACTATATCTACAAACGAGGACTTCATCGGGAAGATATACAATGAATCTATGCAGACGTTGCTTTCCTCCAGATGTTCCTTTTTGAGAGGTTCAACAACTATGGTCCTTCTCATCTGAAAAATGACATGGTAACTACGCATTATTGAGCAAGGATGTGGGAAGCTGGTTGACGAAAGACTCCACTGATGGATGTCTTCGACCAAGACAACCTCTTCATAGCGCGTCCCTACACAATAAGGCACGATGGATATGTTGACTTCAACACCTTTTACAAGGCTATGACGACATGTGGGGTGGCAGATGGTGGAAGCAAATAATCCTTCCAAGACTTTTGAAGGTGTGCTTATATCCGTGCACTTTCCCCTCCTTCATTACTCTAGATGGATGCTGGAAGATAAGGGCTCAAATGGTGGGTGTGGTGTACAACCCTCAGCGAGTAGCTTGCCAACTAGGCTTTGACCAAGGGGTTTGCGTATCGGTACGTCCTTCCTCCATCAAGGAGACCATCTCATGGCTAACTTTTAACAAGTTCCCTCATAGGCACATCAACTTGATAGATAGTGACTTCCGAGCCTCTGCTACCTACCTTGGATCTCCCGATCAGTCGTGGGCAAGCAAGTGTTGCCAAGGACCCTCCGCCTACTAAAAGAAAAAGAGATCCTTCTTCCAGCTCAACATTTGCTTCTCAAAAGAAGAAGGCAAGTGCAAACAGAGGATGCAGTAACGTCATGGACCTCGACAGGGTCAAGCAGCGTCCTAATGAGGATGGAGTAACGTTTGTTAAGAGATACATAGATCTAGCAGTAGAATGCCAGGAAATAATGGTAGAAGCAGACTTGATATATGGATGTGTTTCTAATATGAGCAATAATGTGAGATTGTTCCTTAAACAGGCGAATATAACAACCTTTTCGAAGCTCATCGAGAGAGCCAAGAAAACAGTTTTATCCATCCGTAAGGCGAACAAATCAACGAGTAAGAGTGAATGAGTTCCCCTCATGATTTTGGCAGCTGTGGAGGATCAACAACCTAGGCCTTCTAATCGCCAGGGAGGAAAACAATACAATCAGACACCCCCCGCCCGCTACCTATGACAAGAAGGAGACTAGACCACCCACATGTAGAGGAAGGCCACTGTCGCCTTACCACTACTTCGACCGTTTGAATGACTCCTCCATTGAAGCTTCCCAACGACATCGACGACTTTTTTGAGCATCTGATAGAGAAGTCGTCAACAACGTTGGGAAGCTTCAATGGAGGAGTCATTCAAACGGTCGGAGTAGTGGTAAGGCGGCAGTGGCCTTCCTATCCATGTGGGTGGTCTAGTCTCCTTCTTGTCATAGGTTGCGAGCGGGGGTGCCTGATTGTATTGTCTTCCTCCTTGGCTAGAAGGCCTAGGCTGTTGATCCTCCACAACTGCCACAGTCTTGAGGGGAACTCCTTCACTCTTACTCGTTGATTTGTTCGCCTTACGGATGGATAAAACTGTTTTCTTGGCTCTCTCGATGAGCTCCGAAAAGGTTGTTATATTCGTCTATTCAAGGAATCTCTCACACTACTGCTCATATTAGAAACACATCCATATACCAGGTC
Source organism: Chamaecrista fasciculata (assembly GCA_003254925.1). NCBI lineage: Eukaryota > Viridiplantae > Streptophyta > Magnoliopsida > Fabales > Fabaceae > Chamaecrista > Chamaecrista fasciculata. The sequence goes on along the minus strand of QANZ01052117.1, from coordinate 51,757 downwards.
TCCTTCTGCCATTAGTTCCTTGCATTCTACTCTAGATCTCTGTACCTCTTAACAAACGTTACTACATCCACATTAGGATGTTGCTTGACCTTGCCGAGGTCCATGACGTTACTGCATCCTCTATTTTGCACTTGCCTTCTTCTTTTGAGGAGCCAATGTTGAGTTGGAAGAAGGATCTCTTTTCCTTTTAGTAGGCGGAGGGTCCTTGGAAACACTTGCGCTTCGAGATAAATAATAGAGAGTGTCCATCCCAAGGATGGGAGGTGGATCCGTCTGTGGGCCTCTCTCTTAAAGATATGATGCCAACTCTTTCTTCTTGTCTGCCCAACTTCTTGCCCCACAACTAACCGGGAGATCCAAGGTAGGTAGCAAAGGCACGGAAGTCACGATCTATCAAGTTGATGTGCCTATGAGGGAACTTGTTAAAAGTTAGCCATGAGCTGGTCTCCTTGACGGATGAAGGACGTACCAATCCGCAAACACCTTGGTCAAGGCCTAGCTGGCAAGCTACTGACTAAGGGTTGTACGTCGCACCCACCATTTGTGCCTTTATCTTCCAGCATCCATCCAGAGTAATGAAGGAGGGAAAAGTGCATGGATATAAGCAAACCTTCCAAAAGTCTTGGTCTAAGATATCCTTCAATGGAGGCTTTCGTCGACCAGCTTCCCACATCCTTGCCCAATAATGCGTAGTACCCATGTCACTTTTCAGACGAGAAGGACCATAGCTGTTGAACCTCTCAAAAATGAACATCTGGGGGAAAGCAACGTCTGCATAGGAGTTCACTATATATCTTTCCGACGAAATCCTCGTTTGTATATATAGCTGGTCTAATCGAGAATATAGTGTTCCGAGGTAAAGAGGAGCTAGCGGAAGCCTGCGACCAGAAGCAAGGAGGGCAGAAAGTGTAAAAATGGTCGAATTGATGTTGTCATGAGGGGGACCAGGAAACACGTATCGGTCCAGCCAAAAAGATATTAGAGCTAGGAGAACTAAGGGACTCCTGGCCATGGGGCCCTTTTCTAGCACATTACCCTCTTTATCAACGGTCCCGAAGAAGTGTTTCACCCATCCAAGGTAATTGGTCTTGGGAGACTCCTTCAAAGATTTAGCAACCTCGATCACTGAGGAAGGTACAGCTTTGGATGATGTAATGTCAAAGTCTACAAGAGCAGGCAACCTCAATAGCACGTGCACATCCTCTAATGTGGGAGTGAATTCTCCCCAACTGGCAAAGAAAGTGTGAGATGTAGTGCTCCACCGTTGAATCAAAAAGCCTAAGTCGTCCTCGTTGCAAGAAACATGAAACTTGGACGAGATGTAAAGGGCTCTTAAGATGCCAACATCATCCAGGATAGCTTTATTCTCGTTGTCCTTCGACACTGCTACTACCCACTTTGACCATTCTTTGGTGGGTTCGACCTTTGTAGCAATCCTGACCTTACTGGGAAGGACATCGCCTCTAGCAATTGTAGAGCTTAAGACTGTTGTCATTATCCATTTGTCACTTTCCCCGGCAATACTTGGAGGATTCCTGAGTCTGTTATCTTCCTTTGTTTTCAAAGAGGAATGAGCCTTCAACAATGAGTCAAGTACACCTTTGCAATCGGGTAAGGGGAATGCAACCGCTGCAAGGATCTTGATGTCTTCTCGAAATGGAGCATATGAAGAACTGGCTTGTCAGCGACAGAGAAGGGTGTGTTGCTGGAGTCATCGGAATCATTGGTGGAATCATCATTGTCCTCTTCCTTAGTGTCAACGTCTGTGCTTTCAACGTCACTACCAGCTTCGGCGTTGCGAGGTCTCCACTGCTTCGGAACGTGGTCCACGTCATTGTGGGAAACATCCTCAGCACTTCCGATCTCTGAATCTTGAAGTCTCCTAGTCTTTGTGATTTGCTTCGGAACGTGGTTCACGCTATTGTGGGCAACGTCCTTAGCACTCCTAGTCTTTGAAGCTCAAGGCATCCTAGGTCCTGCGTTGCGCTTCGAAACGCGGTCCACGCTATTGTGGACAACGCCCTCAGCCCTCCCTGTCTCTGAATCTCTAAGCTTGCTAGACCTTAGTGTATGCTCCATGCTAGACCTTGTTGCATGACCCATGCTCTCTAGAATGTGTTGGGTTATTTCTTTTTAAAGCAAGTTTTAAATTTATAAACCCAAGTGCAAGCGTACACTACCGAAGTAGCATAAAAACTCAAGCACCGGGTATCGTCCCACCGAGAGCTTACTTTCGAATTCACTCTAAACACAGGCTATAGCGATTCATTTAATCTAAGCAACCAAATTCCGATAAAAGATTCAACTGAATAAAACTAAATTGCAATAAAGAGGTTCCAAATTGAACACCGAAAGAACTTCCTAGAATTCAAGTGTAAAAGACTTTCCTAGGATTATCCCTTCTTAGCAATTTCACTTAACTAATTAACTACTCTGAATATGGACTTACGATAATGGCAAAGCCAACCCTGAACTCTTAATTACCTATAATTACCTTTCAGTCAATTATAACCCTCTTGAATCTAATTAACTCACCTATATTTCTATGGTGAACCAACTATATCAATGCATTAAGTTCAAGTTCAATTGGGTCCCCCTAGGCTAATAGGTATATGCCTATCCTATTAACAAATTCCATTACAAAATGAAATCTAGAGGCAATCAATGCAAGACCTAGCTTCAATTAATCTCTTTCAAGCATAAATCAAAGCAATTCATAAAAATCCCCAACATTGGTGGCCACACAAAGAAGGAGAAAACATAATACTCATTAATTGAACTTTAACATAAAAAACATCCATAATCAAAGTAAACAATTAGTTAACCTACATTGCTAAGAAGTTCTAATCCTAGAGAACTATAAAGTTTAGCCTAACATTCTCACAAAAACGAAATCAACAACCATATTGAATCAAAGAAGAAGAAAAGAGAAGAAAAGAGGAAGAACCCTAAGAGTGAAACCCCCAATCTTCACTTTCTCCACCCAAATCCACCAAAATTGATGATATCAAGTGAGAATCGAAGCTCCCCAAGCAATTTCGCACCTCCCTTGAGCTCTAGGGTTCGTCCCTTGTGTCTCCTTTTGTCCCCCTTCGAAGAATGATCAGATCTGCCCCAAAAATGCGCTAAAATATGTCGCGACTCGCCTAGGCGAGCCGCACCTCGCCTAGGCGAGATGTCTTCATTAATCCTAGCTGGCACAGGACAGGGCGCCTAGGCGCTCAAATGGGCGCCTAGGCAAGGAGGATTTTTCAGCATCACTAAAATCTTCGTTTTGACCCCGATTCGCTTCATACGGAGAACCCCGGACCTCTCAACATCTTCTAGGCATTTTAAGCTTCAATTCAAGGTCCTGAAACATTAAAAACTCAATAAATTTGGTGCCCGAAATCGTTGATTAACTTGGAAAATATAAAACGAAACTAAGCCAAACTAAACTTAAAACTAAAAAATAAACATCAATAACTAATAAAACACTAAAAACTCACTTAATAAGCTTCATTAATAAATAAAACATGGATAAAAGCCCCGAAATGACTTGAGATTATGACCAAATAACTCTAAATTATTAGAGTTATCAGAATGCTGTCGTCAGTATTGTCTCTGATTGTTCCAGCGCCTACCAGAAATTTCCCCGTCCTTGTGACATAATCCATCTCCATGTTCGTGGCACGAGAAATCTTCTTAGTTCTAGCCATCATGGTAGATTGTCAAGAGCAACTACAATTAAAAGAAATAAAAGAATATTAGTTATAAAAAAAAAAAAGCAAGGTAAAAATCTCCTCCATGGAGCAAAACGCAACGGAAAAGGTAAAAATAAAATTTTTACAAAACTTATAATCTCCTCCATAGGATCCACTACTTGTGTTTATACTAGAAAGAAAAGGACGTTTACCTAAATCAGACGGTTGCTTGAAAAGTTGCAATTCCAAGAAGTCCACAGACTCGTGTCCTTCCTCTGCCGGTGATCCACACGAACAGTTTGGCAGATATTCAGGTGCTAGCCTCCAATCTCTTCTCCAAGAGATTATGGGAACCAATCTACAATCTTGGAATTTCATGAACACTTCTTGAAATATTCAAGAATCAAAGTGGCGCGCCAAGAAACTCTTTCACTCACACCCAAGTCGACTTTTGCCTAAACTCTAGGGTTAGGTCGAACTTTTCTTCCCTTTTCTTCTCTCTTGGTTTAGGCGACTTAGGGTGGTATTTATAGAGTCTCACTCTTGAAAATAGGGAATTACTAATTTAATTAGGGAATCCCCAAATCTTGATTATAAAATTACATTATTATCATAATACAAGATTAAAAGGCAATCTCAATTTAAATTTCAAGATCATATCTTGAAATCCAAATCTTGAAAACACACTTCCCATTGGTTGGAGTGAGTCAAGAGGATTTGAATTCTTAATTAAAATATTACACTAATATCTTAATTTAAATTCAAAATGCATTCTTGAAATTCAAAATGCAAGATCAAATCTTGCATTTGAATCTTGAAGAATGCGCCACCCCTTTAGTGTTTTTATAGGAATTGAATAAATAGGATAACAAGCCTAACTCTTAGGAAGTTATAATCTTATTAATATCCTTAACAAATTGAATTAAAATATTACCCCAATATCTTAATTCAAATTTGAATCTTGAATTCAAATTCAAAACTTGAATTCAAATTTAAATCTTGAATTCAAATTAACAAAATCATATTTCATTAATTAATTCAAGAGTGAGGTGCCACCCTCCTCTTGTTATCCTTCAATATTTGAGAATTTAATAAATCAATAATCCCCTAACTCTTAGGAGACTTAGTCAATTCATTATTCCCCAATATTTTAAACAAGAATTCAATTGAAAATAGATTAATCAAATTAACTATTTAGCAATTAATATATTTAAACTTGTCTAACAAATTTAAATATCACAAATGTAGATATTATTTAAGACAAGACTTCATGTCCTAAGACATTCAACTATGTCTTAAATTCTGTCACTAAAGTGACTCACGAATTAAACCCTAATTCGTGTCCCATTACAGTATCTTGATCCTGCTCATGTGTGACCCAGTAGGCCTCACGTGAAATTGACAGCAAGCCATCTCCATGACTCACAAGTCGAGAGCGGACTCTAGCAAGCCATCACGACTACCCAAAACACGTGAGTTATCGTTTTAACATTAACGAATTAACCTTAGTACCACCTTGTCATAATCCCTATTGTCACACGATATTTTGGTCATGGATAAGGTTTGGGAAAATCATCCTTGTAATCCAAACCATAACTTTCTCGATTCCTTGAGTTAGTCCCATTACCCTGTGTGGCCACACATTCCTTGGACAAACTCATCGAGGGGCCCAATGAAATATCTCTCAACTTAATGAGGGACAAAATTCCTTATTGATCAACCACATTCCTCAGCACGACAAACAACTAAACCCGTAACTAGCCTGTATGGCTACCCTGTTACGGGCAACGTTGGACTAGGTCAAAGTTCAGCATCTACAACGCCGGAATAATGAAGACCTCAGGTCTAAGGGCATCGTGACAGGTGTACAGGAGAGACTAGCTTATGATTAAACCCATGCAGGACTCTCCGGGTCGGTCCAGCAACTTGTAACCCTTTACATAATTGCACCATGACTCTCGAGAAGCATCACATGCGTGTATCTCTATACACCGAAATCATGCTGGTCTTAGTTCATTCACGTTCCCACGTGAATAATCGACCAGGGACAGTTTAGAATAATTATCACATCATTAATCAAGGATTGTTATCACAGTAAACATGCTAATAATATGATAACGACATAATTTATCATTCATAAATCAGTTAAACAATATGTCCATACATATAAAATGATTGGCCCTAGGGCACAATCTCCATCAGAAATTTCATTTATTACTATGAAACTTTTCTTTTTTTGTGTCAAAGTCCTTCTCTCATCAAATAGGGAGTCAAACGCATAAAAATTAATAGTTAGGGTCTTAAAATAATATTTTAGCCAAGATTTCCGTTAAATTTTGGACGAAAATATATCTCAGGACCCTTTTTGTTAACGGAGCAAACCACAGACCCCTTCTTTGTCACTTTTTAAACCACATGGACCCTTTCTGTAAATGGGCTAAACCACAGGGACATTTTTTGTAATTTACCCTAAACTATTTAACTATTATTTTACTATCATACATAAACTTGAGTTTTATTATTATAGGACTTTAAGATTTCATGAGTTAATTTATTTGTTCAAATAGAAGGATTCAAATTCAAAAAAAAAAAAAAACTTGATTTGTTAAAATATTCTATACCTAAGTGTGAATCTCTTGATTTATTAGATTATCATATTTGTTAGCTAAGATTAAAAAGTCATCATATTTGCATTGAAGCACTTATATTCATATAGTAATATATAAGTTTGCTCATTCATTATTATTATTTAGTCTACTCCAATTCCAATCAAAGAAAACAATCAAGAAATCTAATTCCAATCAAAGAAAATAACCAGAGATTCTGGGTTCGATCCCCAGTGGAGTCGCCAAAATGTTACGAGAACGGGGTGGTTCGTACTTGCAGGTCCAGAGCAATAATAAGAAAACACATAAAGACAACGGATAAGAGATAATCAAAATAAATAACAATAATGAAACAAGATGAAAGAATAACCCTTGGGAGGTTCTCGATAGGGAAGAACCAAAACACTTAGAGTAGGCACTGAGTAAGACAAGAGAACTAAGTGCAAAAGTAAATAAAAGTATGTTTGTAAGAGCTCAGAGGGATATGGGAATTCTCTCAGTGTTTCAGACTAATAAGTGTTTAACCCCTTCTCTGAGGGGTAAGGGAGCTATTTATAGAGGTGGCTGATGATGACGGTTATGTTGAGGGATGATGCTGAGCATGAAGCAGCATGGAGAACGTGGAGACATGGTTCCGTAAGATACGGAATGTGGGCAAAATGGAGAAGGTGGAGCGTAAGATGCGGGAAAGTGGGAAAATGGAGGTGAGGTAACTGTCAGGTCATGGGTCTGATTGGAGAAGGTGACGTGGACATCGAGGTAACTGTCAACTCAAAGGGATTGATGCAGGAAGGTGACGTGGGCATCATGGCAGGCAAGGCAAGAGGGTCTGAGCTCAAATGAACATCACTTCATTTACAAAGGACTAAATTCTTACCTTACTTACTCAAAGCGGTCGTGGCCAAGCACGGAGAAGCCTTTACTTCAATCCTACCAAGCCACACCCTAGGGTTGTTCCCGACGAAGGAGGGAGGAGGCGTCTCCCTTCCTACACAACATTCCCTACCTTGTCTAAGGAAGGATGTTGCAGGTAGCACGTGGCCTATGTCAAACCTACATAAGGTGTCTTGCTCTTGTACACTTAGACATCTCTTAGACACCTTGGAGGCGACACCTTGGAGGCGATGTCTTGCGAAGCCTTGGAGGCGATATCTTGGAGGTTATGCCTAGGAGGCTATGCCTTGGAGGCTACACCTAGGAGGCATCAGGCTCTTACTATGAAGGTACTCAATTAATTAATTATTTTTATAATTAATTAATTATAAAAATAGGAGCCATGTAGGCGAAGCCTAGGAGGCGATGCATAGGAGGCTATGCCTAGGAGACTATGCCTTGGAGGCTACACTTAAGAGGCATCAGGCTCTTGCTATGAAGGTACTCAATTAATTAATTATTTTTATAATTAATTAATTATAAAAATAGGAGCCATGTAGAAACACTGTTTTATGTAACAATCAATATCAAATTATCAACTACCTGCAAACTTCTTTTTAATATTCTTGCATACTCACTGGCTCCACGTTCAAACTCACCACCCCATTTATTAATAAATAAATTAACCTCTTATTTTCCTGCATATAATGCACATTTAACTTATGCAATTGCATATTGGTTATCCATTTCTATACTTAAACAACACTAGAATTAGAGAATGCAAGCTTTTCTTGGCATATACTTTATCCATTTCATAATGTAGAGTTAAAAAATTTGGATTTGGTTATTTTTGGTAGTGTTTATTTCGTAGGTTTGTTAGTCCGATTTTATTTAGATGATTAGGACATATATTAGAGTGTCATTTATAACAGGGTCATCTCAGCACTTAATGTCTATGTCATTAAGTTACTTAACAAGTAATAACGAGAGACTAATAGACCGTTTGGATAAGTTTGTGAAAAAAGAACTTTATTTATCAAACTTTTTTTAAAAGATCTTTTGAGTGAAGCACTAGTACTTTTAATTACCAAAGTTGTTTGGATATAAAATGACAAAAGTACTTTTAATTAATAAAATGAACCAAAAGAATAGCTTTTGCAAGTGCTTTAAGTGGAAGCTATAAAATTGAACTTCTTAAAATTTACCCAAACAAGATTTTATGTTTATAGAAAGTCTTTTTTTTAATTAAAAAAGTGCTTTTTAGATCAAAAAAGCCTATCAAACGAGCTCTAAATAATTGACGATTATGATAAAATGAGGGACTTAGTAATCCTCGACTCAATAAAAAAAGAGAGACCAAATAATAAGTTTTCTCTTAATTGTTTGTAAAATATGATTTAAGTTTGCCCTTGTAAAGTTCAATATAAATAGACAATGTAAGTGTTAAAACTTAAAAGTCTCTTCATCAAATAAATAATCACATAATATTTCTTCTCTTTATTTTGTCTCTATTATTTTAACGGCTACTTCTTACAAGTCATTTATATATTATTTTTATAACAAAATTCATAATTCTACTCACATTATTCGTATTGTTAATTGTCATTCTCATTCACACATGTGCAAAAATACTAAATGTCCATATATAAAATAATAAAAATGTACTTCTCTCATGTAATTATTACTTTTTTAATTTTGGTTTATTTATTTTATTTTAGTTGAGCATATAAGTATTTTTAGATTGAGTTCATAGAAAATTTTACTTAAGAATTGGGTGAGGTCATCATAAGATTAAAAATAAAGCGAACAATTATTTTTCTTAATAAAAATGTGGATTATGTAATTTTTTGAAAAGTAATTGGTTTCTTCCTTTTTGGTCCAACTTGAGTAAGACTAATTAATATTGTCAATATTGTTTTCCTTTCTCAATCCTAGATCATTTTTTATAGGATCACAATTTTGCATGTAAGATCGTAAGATCATAAATAAGATTGTAAAGTTGTAAAATTTTACAAATTCTATTTTTTTTTCTTTTTTTGAAAATCCTTACGATCTTACAATCTATATTTTAGAAATATATAGTTTAAAGATTTTCTATTTTTAGAAATATGTAGTTTAAGGATTTTCAAATAAAGAAAAATATATATTACATCTTACAATCCTTAAACTATATATTTCTAAAAAATAGAATGACTCTATTTTACAAACTCTATTTCTAGTTTAAGGATTTTCAAATAAAGAAAAAAATATATTTCTAAAAAATATAATAAGTCACAAGTTTTAAATATTTTAAAATGATAATACAAAATAAAGGAAAAATAGAAGAAGACGTAAATCATATATAGGATTCAAACAAGGTGGATGAAATAAGAGAAAAGCCCTAAGGGGGTTATATATGATAAAAGAGTGTCATTTAAACTAAAAGAAAAATGTTACCGTACGACGACTCTATTTATTTTAAGGTACTAAATGTTATGCGATAAAATAGGGCAACATGAGTAGAAATTTAACGTGACTTAAACTAATGAGAATGCTACAAATATGATCGATGAGTGGTTATACTAAAAAGGATAATATCAAGAATGAAATCATGGGAAAGGAAGTTGGGTTAACACCTATATACTATAGAGAAGTTGGTTAAAACACATCTTAGATGGTTTAGGCATATACAAAGAAGACTTACAGAGTTTTCGGTTTGTAGAGTTGACCAAATGGGTGGTAGTCCAATTATCTAAGGAATGGGAAGATAAAAGAAATCTATTGAAAAAATTATTCGAAAAGATTTATTCATTAATGACTTAATTGTAGATATGTGCAGAGATACTTATCACTCTAACTAATTAATTATCATTTATTTATTTATTTATCTTTGGCCATTAGTTATTCATTTATTTTATTGCATCATTTTAAAAATTATGAATATATATAGTAAAATAATATTTTAATTCTTGAAAGATTATCGAGTTGACAACTTAGTTGTAAAATATTAAAATACGTAGTTTAGTTCATAAAAAATCTCAGCAGTACCCTTTAATCATTGAAATAATCAAAATCATATATAATTATCACATTATTAATTATTAATTTATATATATATATATTGATGATTAAGCAAAGCTAATTAAGGGCCTGTTTGGGAGTTTGAAAATTTCATCCAATCTCATCCAAGTGGATGAGATGAGATGATGATGAGATTAAATGAGATGACAATGATGGATTGGTGTTTGGATGATTTGAGAGAAAATGATGTTAAATAGAGTGTGAAATTATATAAAATGGTATGTAATGATTGTGGTTAGGTGAAATAGGTTGTTGGATTTATTTATTTTGTATAGGGGTATAAATGGTAAGAAATAATGAAATGAGATTGATATATTGAGATGAGATGAGATGATAAATGTTTGGTGGTGGGTTGGATCAGATGATGTTGAAATTAAATGTTCTTGGAAAGTGTGAGGATGAGACATTTTTGGATGAAGGGTTTGGGGTCCATCTCATTGGATGAGATGATGGACCAAAATGAAAATAATATTAAAATTATTTTAAGATTACAATTTGGTCCATAAATTTGAATCGGTCCAATTAATTGATCCCTAACATGTGTAAATGATAACTCGGGGACCGTAGAAAATCCCAGCCATCAATAATCGGGTCTATTTATGAAATTCAACGACCAAAAAATAATAAAAAATAGTTTGGGGACTAGAATGCAAATAACATGAAAATTATTGTAAACATACAATTCGGTCCACAACTTTGTATCGACCCAATGAATCAGTCCATAACTAATCTCGTAGTTTGATAAACAAAATAAGACCAGAAATAGTTTTATTACTGAAACGAAACTAATCTCATAGTTTAAGGATCAGACTAGCAACAATGCCAACAAATGGGAAGATAAAAAATTATTTTAACTCCTTTTAATTTTACACAAAACTTCATAAAATATATTGAAAAAAGTATGAATTGAATTGTATAATAATAAAAAACATATAGGAATGTTGCAGTTTGGACTAAAAAATATAACAAATATTTTGCGGACCAAAATGCAACTCATCTCGTAATTTGAGTAAAAAATCTAGCCATAAATAGTTTTATGAAACAAATAGAAGAACATTGAGACAACAAAAAAGAAAACAACATTGCAATTTTTTGGCTACCCATGATTCGAGCAAAAAAAAAAATTAACTGACATATGGAAACTTGTGTATTTTTCCAACTAAAAAATAACTGTTATTTCTCCATTATCCACAACGTATAATCATCGGATGATTTTGGACATGAATATAGAACAAAAAATAGTTTGAGGACCAAAATGAAACTAATTGCATAATTTGAGGAAAAGAAACTAAACAAAAAGTAGTTTTAGGAGCCAAGGAAACTGAGCTCATAGTTTGAGGATCAAAATGCTTATAAAAGTGAAGAGAATATTGTAACGAGAATAGAAGATTGTAACTTAAAAAATAATTTAAGGATTTAATTGTATATTTCACTCAAGACAAATAGAAGAATATTGAGACTAAGAAAAATAACAACATTGCAAATAAACAAAAATAATTTTTGTTTAATTAAGTTAATATAAATATATATATATATATATAATACAATATATAACATTTCTATATGTATATATTTGAAAATTGAGAATAAGAGTGAGAGAGATATAATATAATATAATATAATATAATATAATATATATACACACACACGAGAGATATGTGTGTGTGAATGAGAGAGAGAGGTGTAGGTGTAAAAGAAAAAGAAATCAATAAGAAATAATAGATAGAAAGAGAAAATTATAAATGTAATAAATGAGAGTATGTAAAATTACTGTTTTGCCTAATTGTTTTTTTTTATTTGTATTAGAGTATAGGTAATTATAGGTATATGAGTAGGGATAGTTTAGTAAATGTAAGAGAAAATGAAATGATGTTGTGGATGAGATGATGTTGTGAAAGAGATGAGATGAGATGAAGGCTCAAAAACAAATTCAACCATTACTGTTCATCCAATCCTAAGATGAGATGATGTTTGGTGGTGGGTTGGATGAGATGATGTTGAGATTAGATTTTCTTGGAAAGCGTGAGGATGAGACAATTTTGGATGAAGGGTTTAGGGTCCATCTCATTGGTTGAGATGGTAGACCAAAATGAAAATAATATTAAAATTATTTTAAGATTACAATTTGGTCCATAAATTTGAATTGGTCCAATTAATTGATCCCTAACATGTGTAAATGATAACTCGGGGACCGTAGAAAATCCCAGCCATCAATAATCGGGTCTATTTATGAAATTCAACGACCAAAAAATAATAAAAAATAGTTTGGGGACTAGAATGCAAATAACATGAAAATTATTGTAAACATACAATTTGGTCCACAAATTTGTATCGACCCAATGAATCGGTCCATAACTAATCTCGTAGTTTGATAAACAAAATAAGACCAGAAATAGTTTTATCACTGAAACGAAACTAATCTCATAGTTTAAGGATCAGACTAGCAACAATGCCAACAAATGGGAAGATAAAAAATTATTTTAACTCCTTTTAATTTTACACAAAACTTCATAAAATATATTGAAAAAAAGTATGGATTGAATTGTATAATAATAAAAAACATATAGGAATGTTGCAGTTTGGACTAAAAAATATAACAAATATTTTGCGGACCAAAATGCAACTCATCTCGTAATTTGAGTAAAAAATCTAACCATAAATAGTTTTATGACCGAAACAAATAGAAGAACATTGAGACAATAAAAAAGAAAACAACATTGCAATTTTTTGGCTACCCATGATTCGAACAAAAAATCCAAATAACTGACATATGGAAACTTGTGTATTTTTCCAACTAAAAAATAACCGTTATTTCTCCATTATCCACAACGTATAATCATCGGATGATTTTGGACATGAATATAGAACAAAAAATAGTTTGAGGACCAAAATGAAACTAATTGCATAATTTGAGGAAAAGAAACTAAACAAAAAATAGTTTTAGGAGCCAAGGAAACTGAGCTCATAGTTTGAGGATCAAAATACTTATAAAAGTAAAGAGAATATTGTAACGAGAATTGAAGATTGTAACTTAAAAAATAATTTAAGGATTTAATTGTATATTTCACTCAAGACAAATAGAAGAATATTGAGACTAAGAAAAATAACAACATTGCAAATAAACAAAAATAATTTTTGTTTAATTAAGTTAATATATATATATATAATACAATATATAACATTTCTATATATATATATTTGAAAATTGAGAATAAGAGTGAGAGATATATAATATAATATATATATATATACACCCGAGAGAGATGTGTGTGTGAATGAGAGAGAGAGAGGTGTAGGTGAAAAAGAAAAAGAAATCGATAAGAAATGATAGATAGAGAGAAAATTATAAATGTAATAAATGAGAGTATGTAAAATTACTATTTTGCCTAATTGTTTTTTTTATTTGTATTAGAGTATAGGTAATTATAGGTATATGAGTAGGGATAGTTTAGTAAATGTAAGAGAAAATGAAATGATGTTGTGGATGAGATGATGTTGTGAAAGAAATGAGATGAGATGAAAGCTCAAAAAAAAATTCAACCATTACTGTTCATCCAATCCTAAGATGAGATGATATGATTGAATGAGACGAGATTAGAATTTTTAATCTCCCAAACAAACCCTAATTAAGGTCCACTTAACCAGAAAGATGCTGGCGGGGGCACACAAGTAAAGTGATGAGAAAGGTGAAATCTCATATACTGTGCGTTCGTCACTCTTAGCAGTGCAGGCACAAAAGTTTTCATCATCGTGTCATTTTCCGCCATCTGTCGCTCTTTCATTGGCTCTACTCTTACGTATGCTCCTCTCTCTCTCTCTCTCTCTCTGTCCCTCTCTAGACTCTAACTTTGAAAGAGTTGCGGTAGACTCGGATCCTGTCTCCTTTGTAAAATAAATAAGGACAAAATCTCAATTCGGTCCTATATCTTTTGTTCAGTTTTCAATTTGGTCTCATATCTTTCTTTGCATTTCTTTCTATATCTTTGAGGTAGGTTAGGTCCCAATTCAGACTTATATATTTTTTTTGTTGCAGATTTAGTCTCATATCTTTGAGTCAATAGCATAATTGATTTTATATCTTTGGATCAAATATAAAAATAGTTTCATATCTTTGCAAAACTAAATCCTTTTATAAAGATATAAGACCAAAAATAATATGGGACCAAATGAAATTACTTTGCAAAGATATGAAATTAAAAATATAACAAAAAAATTACGGAATCACATTGAGAATTAAGCAAAATATATATATACAGGAGTGTAAAAAAAGGCTAAAGTACACTTTTGGCCCCACAACTTTGGAAAAGGTCTCAATTTGATCCCTTAACTTTTTTTGTTGCAATTTTGGTCCCATAACTTCTGAAAACGTCCCACCGTCGGTCCCAAATCGATTCCCATCCATTTTCTACCGTTAAAGATGATCTGACATAATGAGTTGAATGATGACATGACAAATATAGGTGAAATAAATTTAACGACAAATAATGAATGAAAATCAGTTTAGCACCAACGGTGAGACGTTTTAAAAAATTATGTGACCAACAACAAAAAAAAAGTTATAGGACCAAAATTTAAAAAAAAAAAATTATGATACTAAGAGTGCACTTTTCAAAAAAAAAAAGAAAGATAAAATAAAAAGCCTTCTCTCACTTCTCACATAGCAACAAACTTGTCGTCTCTCTTCCTCTCTTTCCCTCTTTCTTTATCCTTCATTCCTTAATCCTTCTCTTCTTTTTTTTCTTTGGTCTTCACAGCTAATTCTTACCTTTCAATATGGGCGACCCGTACCCATATGGGATACCCGATTTTGGGCAACTCGGAATAACAACCACCGACGACGATCTACCAGATCAGCACCCACCACCGTGTAATTTGAGCGCATACGGTGAAGACGACGTCGTTTTCCCTGCTCAAGGGTTCAGATTTAGTACTAGTAGTAGTAGTAATAGTACTAGTCGTCATCATCAGTTCAATAATGTTCCCACCACAAACCCTATAGTTACTACTACTATTAATAATAATACTTCAGCCTCTCATGGTTTCTTCGTAGAAGAGGCTAATAATAATTCACAAAATCTGATGGGATGGCTTGGATTTGATGCTACTGCTAATAACAACAGATGGCCTAGGCAAGAGACTCTTTCTCTTCTTGAAATCAGATCTCGCCTTGATTCCAACTTCAGACACACCAATCACAAAGCCCCATTGTGGAATCAAATTTCTAGGTATATATCTTTATACATCATAATTTTATGTTTTTATTGTTATTATTACTTTGGGTTAGATTATCATGCAGAGTTTGTTTTATTAGGACATGGGATGTAATGAGTCATAAGTCAATAAGATCATGATACGTGGAAGAGTTAATTGTATGTAACTAGTGATGTCACTCCATACACAGTTTTCATTGGTTAAAAGAAATTATTTTTTCTATTATTTTTTAGCATTAAATTATCTAACCCTTCCACGTGTCATAATCTTATTAGCTCATGACTCATTGCATCTCATGCCCCTAAAACAAACTTTGCATCATAGACTAACTCTATTACTTTTTACATTTTGGGTTTGGTCCTTTTTAATTACTACCTAAAGGTGGCACTTGGGAGTTGTTAATTTTCCTGTGTTATTACCAACAATGGTTTACAATGGTTTGGTGTACTTGTTGGCAAATTGCATGCACCTAGTTAGAGGAGTGTACTCAGTTTCGATCTTTAGAGTTGATTTAGTTAGAAGGACTTTAAACTATTTGTTACTTGATGCGAATGAGATTAGTCTTTGTCTAGATCATTATAGGTGAAAAAAATTCATAGTTTAACTTAAAAGAAAAAGTTTCTTGTGTTAATTTGTTTGTTGGTGAGACTTGGAGTAACAGTGGTCTAATTTGTTGGTGTATATACAAACTTTGTTTTCTTTTGGCCAATTTTGTTGGTAAGTGCTTGAAAATGACACGCCATGTATATATATATAGCAGCAGCGATGTAGAACTGGGTATGATGGATTCAACTTATTAATATGGGTTAGACTATGATGTAAAGTTTGTTTTAGAAGTATGAGCGAGCTGTAATGGGTCATGAGCCAATAAAATCATGACACGTGGAAAGGTTAATTGTATGAAACTAGTGATGTAATTCCATACACAGTTTTAATTAGTTAAAAAAAAAAATTTTATTATTTTTCAGCATTAAATTACTTAATCTTTCTACGTGTTATAATTTTATTGGCTCAGAACTCATTACATCCCATATCTCTAAAACAAATTTTGCATTATAGACTATTAATATTGTCTTTGTTATATATATGTTTATACATATATATATTTGTTTCAGGAAACTCCACTGACACCGAATGAGTAGTTGCACTGGGTTTTCTGTGAGGAAATCATTATATATGTGCAAGAATATATATATATATATAATTGATCACCCTCAGTTCAGAGAAAGCCTACCTTTGTTTTCTAGTCATATACTTAAAACCTATATATATACTTTTCTCACCCACCTAGGGCTATTGGAATTTAAATTAGTTAGTGTAAAAACCACCACATAAATTAAATCATACATATATATATCTGACATCTTTTATTGTAGCTAGCTAGACTGAAGAATTAGACTCTCTATTGATTATTTTATTTCTTTCTCACGGAAAACTAATTAAGTTGCTGATCTGGAGAAATTTTGATTCATGACTTGAATTTCTCTCTATACTTTATGAGTACACACACGGTTGGAGTCTTATATTGCTGGGTTAAAGGGTCTTTTAGTTCTATATATATATATTGAGACAATCTTTTCTCTTTGAGAGCTCTTTTGAGGTGAATTAAGTCTTTTTACATGATATCAGAGTCTGATTTGACATGTGGGATAGATGAGCTTTCCTATGTGCTGCCTTGGGAATAACCCGTTGGCTTCACGCTCTTAATGTCGAGCGTGAGGGGACGTGTTGAAATCCCACATTGCTTGGTTAAAGGGCCTTCTAGCTCTATATATATAATGAGGCAATCCTCTCCCTTTAAGAGTCCTTTTGTGGTGATCGAGTTAGACCTTTCTTCACACACATGCACATATATTTTTTTTGAATGCCTCTAAATCTTAATGAAGGATACATTTTAAGTTTATCTAACTAATTAAGATTAGTAGCCTAGCTCCCTCTACACACAAATATAGCTCCAGCTTCTTCGTGTTTTTTTGAACACACTGATATATATAGAGTTTATAAATAAGGAGAATTGTAAATAATGTTATTAAACTATAGTCTAATTCTAAATAAATTCCTCAAATACTAAACTTTACAAACAGCTTCCTTCAACTATATATCAAACTTAGCAAATACCTTCTCTCAATTATGGTTTAGTTACAAATACTTCCCTTAAATTTAAAATTTAGCAAATCTTTTTTTAGATTTTCACATTTAGCATCTTTAAATTAATTCTATTTAGAATTTTCACTAAAAGAGGTAATTAATTTTAAAATTTAATAATTAAATATGTATAAATAGAAATATTATGTGAAAACTATATGTAAAATTAGAGTTAAATAAAATAATCTGAAAGTTCAAGGAAGTAATTACTAAAGTTTATAGCTGAAAGGGTATATATTTACAATTAGACAGTATATATAGTTGAATTAAGGGTTGTAGTATTTGTATTTTTCACATATGAAATTAATTAAATTGATACATGTATTATATATAGGTTGATGAGGGAGGAGTACGGATACGAAAGAAGTGGGAAGAAATGCAAAGAGAAGTTTGAGAATTTGTACAAGTATTACAAGAAGACTAAGGAAGGAAAAACAGGTAGGCATGATAATGGGAAGCACTACAGATTCTTCCACCAGCTTGAAGCAATATGTGGAGAAGCAACATTAATAACAACTCCAAAATCATCACTACAAGCCCACAATAATAATATTAATCCTCACCATCACTATCCTCCTAATCATGCTTTACCAAACACTACTACTACTTCTCCCATCATTACAAGCATGAGAGATCAATTCGAGACGACGACGACGACGACGACATCGTCGTCCGAAAACAACAACAACAACAACAATGTTGTGGAGGATGTGTTGGACTTAGATGCATTCATGGTGATGAAGCAAAAAGGGATAGATCAAGATGATGATGATGATGATGGAAGGTACTTTGGGAAAAGAGTTGAGGAGATAGTGGAATCACACATGAAGAAGATAATGAAGAATCAAGAGGCTTGGATGGAGAAGATGATGAGTGTGGTGGAACAAAGAGAGCAAGAAATGGCATTGAAGGAGGAAGAGAGGAAGAAGAAGAAGAAGAGAGACTCCATGATGATGAGGTTGCAACGACAACAAGTAATGCATGAGCTTTGGGCTAAAGAGAGAGCTTGGATCCAAACAAGAGACAATGCTTTCATGGAGATCATGAGATCATCAAAATTACAAGAGTAAACTAACATTTTGGTCGTTGAAAGATTACTGAACTGACAGCTCGGTTTCTAAAAGATTGAAATGTATAATTTAGTCCATGAAAGGTCAAAACAATATACTATTTAGTCCTTTTCATGGACTAAATAATATACCATTTTAATTTTCAGAGACTAAAAAGTATATCGTTGTGATCTTTTAAGTACTGAGTTGTCAGATCAATAATCTTTTATAGACCAAATTATTAATTTACTCAAATTACAACTACAGGAACAACAAGAAGAAGGAAAACCAGTACATAATAGTAATAATAATTGGTGGACACAAGTGGAGATTTCAAATCTGATACAGCTGATCAGGAGTAGTACTACTGCTGGAAGTGGAAGTGGTAGTGATGAGTACTTATTATTATTGGAGAGTGAGAGTGATGATGATGTTGGGGTTTGGGATGACGTGGCAGAAAAAATAGGTTGTTTGGGGTTTGAAAGGAGTACCAGTGAATGCAAGTAAGTATCTAGTGAGATCGTCAACAAGTGTTTGGTGTCGTGGTAAGTGAGTTGTACCCTAAATTGAGAGGTTTAGGTTCGAGCTCTAGAGTCGACATTGTTAAGAGAGTTTTAACCGTTCACCTTCGGACCGAATGAAATCAGTCTTTACCTAGACCGTTACACGAATAGGTGAAGAAAATCTATAGTTATAAAAAAAATAAAAGATATGGAGTGACATCATCAGCAGTAGTAAGTAGTGTGTATGTCTCTCAACTCACAACAACACAATAATAGAGTAGTGTAAGACAGTAAGTAGTGTAGTACTATAGTAATACTAAGAACAATGAGTAGTACTGTAGTTAGTAACACAAGGCCTGCCTTTGTGTGTGTATGTACATGTGTATGTGTGGGGCTTAAGCTTACGGAGGATGACCACAATATTATATTTCACATTCAACTTCTAACGCAAGCACCACAGGTAATTTTCTGACACTTACTTTCAGAGTTGTAGCAGAAGTAAGGAAGAACATTGAAGAAGAAAAAAAAACAAAAAAAAGGAAAAAGAACCGGGTGAATTTAGAGATTGAAGTGAAGTTTGGAAAAGTTAGAGAAGGTAAAAAAAATGAAAATTTACATATATATATATATATGAACTCCTAAATAAAAAATATACGAATTAATGATTTAATTTTTTTAAGTTTATGTTACAGTTTTAATTTTCATGAATTATGAAACTAATATATTTTAATTAGTTGTTTTCTCTCAACAAATTAATCTCTAAAAAATAAGCTAAAGGTATATTAAATTGTATTGTTTATGTTATTTTTAAGGATTAAAATATTTAAACAATATTTTTAAAAATTTAGTCGTTGTTATTATATATATATATAACTAAGAATATTCAAAGAAAAGAAATGTTGGAGAAGATAATATTATTATATATATCGACATACTATTACATGAAGCATCTATTTATAAACTAAAAGATCAGAATTATCTAATTTAATGTAGATAACAAGAGGATAATTTATATTAATATATATAGAAAAACTAAAAGTGGTAAACATATTAATAGATAAAATTCAAAATTGTATGCATAAAAAGATCAAAGATTGCAACGAGTTTAGAACTACAAATTACTCATAATGTTTTTTCTTTCTAACCAATTAGAAATTGGAATTATCAATAAATAAGTTCTAACCGGAGTTGAAATTGAAGTGATTTTCCATAATTTTTTATTTTTTGTTTCAGAACCACTTTTTGCCTTGATTGGACATCATCTGGTAACATTCCCAACTAGAAAAAAACAACTTATTAAAAGTGACATGTAGCTCTGAATTAATCACAATCGAATTTAAAATGAGAGAAATATGATCAACTTAGCAACGACGGTAAAATGAGTGAGCCACTTCCGAAATATTAATTGACCTTGTTTGCCAAATGTTCTATCTAGACAAAGAAATGAATCGTCGGAAACGACATATAGCTCGAGACTTATTACATTTGAATTTCAAACGAGAGAGATATGATCACATTCAATCGTTGGGATAAGGAATAAAATTTTTAAGAAACTTAACTTGGAGGACTGAAATTGCAACAAAAAATATAAAGATCTAGATTCAACCAACCCTAAAGATCTATGTATTCATGAGGTAAATTCCCCCTTGAGATCCTTTAGCCTATAAATAGAGGCTTTAGGAGTTGATGTAAAGGTTGGAGATTACTTGAATAATAGAATCCATCTTCCCTCCTACTTTTCTCTCTACTTTGAGTATTTTTATTTCATATATTTTAAAACCAATTGTAACTTTTTTTTTTTTTTTAATTTCTCTTCGGCTTCTTTAAAAATTTTACATCACCCTTTAAATTAATAAAATCTGTGAACTAGTGGGGCTATCCAATGGGCCTTCGGATTTGGAAATGTGAAGTTATAGTATCATATATATGACAATTGATTGATTGGTTGAAGATAGAAAGATGAGGTTTTTGAAGTTAATTAGAAAGAGACAAAAATAAACAAAAAAAGAGAATATAAACTTCATATACGAGCTAGTGTTAAAATTTTCTCTCGTTTATATGACTAGGATATTGACCCGTCCATCGCACGAGAGGCTTTCACCACAAAATGATTATCTAAGAATGAACATTAAAGTCATTAGCTTTGCAAATTAAAAAAAAAAATTTTAACCAACTAAAAAGAAAAGTACATTATTCATGCATCAAAATTTAAATATTTGCTATAGTACATGACGAAACATGTATCAATTGTTAAATTATTAACTTGAAATATGGAAAAATAATTAAACATATATTTTGTGTAATACTTATAAATGATAAAATTTAAATGAGACAAATTGTAGTGCTGTAATTTTGGTCCTTTTAGTTGTTAAATTATTAACTTGTGTGGAAAAATATCCAAAGATATACTTGTAAACCATATTCTGCCACAGGACTACCCCCACAGAGATTCAACCTTAGCAAATGGAGAATCAAAAAATATTTGATTTTTGAGGAACTTTTAAAAAATTTACAAACACGTCATAGTAATAAAGATTATATAGATCACTGAACCAATATTTAACCAACAAACATCTCGTTAAAAAAGAAAACAATTATAATTAAACATAAGTGATTCTGAAGTTCCCTCTATATCCGATTAACTTCCTTCTAAAGTTTGGGATCTGATGCAGAGGCTCTGCCATGTGCAAAGCATGTTTAAAATCCTAATTACTGCTTCTTAATCCGTCCATTAGTTTGACTTTGTCCTCAAATAATAAGTTTATAACTATCTGATTTCAAAGGCCACTGCAGTTAAAAAGAAGAGCAATATACATATACATATATATATATATATATATATATAACTTGGCTCCACATTCTCCAATACTGATGAGAGCAGAATCATGAATGCAACCAACACAGAAAGATTAATATGTCAAAAATTCCATTCATGAAAGTATAACAGATAGAAAACCCAATGTTATGCCAAAGAAACTTACCTCTTCAACAGTTTTTGCATTCCACCAGTCTTTATAGAACTCACGATCACCAAATTGAAGAAGCTCAGCAAGTATGTTCAACCTACATTGCAATAGTGCCTCTTAGCAGAGATTCCAAAAAGTAAATTATATATAAAATATCTAAAGCTCATCCACGTTGAGAATTAAACATATATTATATAATATTATCTAGGGCTATGTGGGTTCACATGTTGAGAATATTATATATTATATTATGTTAGAATGTGTCAAATAAAAATCCCACACTGCCTAGTTTATAGATGAGCCAAGTGTATATATATTAAGATGTGAAAAGATGGGGTAACCAAGTAGAGAAGAAGGAATGTCTCGCACACACAGGCATGATCCAGTGGGAAATCGTAGTTGAAATCGTAGTTGACTATAAGAGCTTTATATATTTCAGTGTTGTCATCACCGAACCGGACAAAGACTCGGACAAGTGTTCGGTTCACGGTCGGATCGGTTGAATCGGTCGGACCGCTCGGTCGGACCGGATGACGCAATAAATAATAATTTTAAATATATTAAATATAAACGAGTAAAATAACTTTCCGGTCCCTGATTTATGCACTCGCTGACAAATAGGTCCCTGAATTTTACCCATTGTACTAGTCGGTCCCCGAATTTTGCAAACGCTGCACTAATTGGTCCCTCCGTCATATTGGCGTTACAAAAATGCTGACGTGGCCATAACGGACGCTGATGTGTCCCGTTATGCGCTGACGTGTCCCGTTATGGCCACGTCAGCACCCGTTATTTTTTTTTTTTTTTTAAAAAAAAGAGCTGCCACGTCATAAAATAGCGACACATCAGCATTTCCTCATTGTACTTATAGGTCCCTGACCCATTTTTATTCCATTATTCTCAATTCCCCCTCTTTTTCATCATTTTCATTCATTTTAGTCCCAAATCCTCAAAATAAAATTATAAAGTGTCCCAAAACTTTTCCAAACATTCCAATTTAGTCCTTAAAAATATTTAAAACCCTAAACTCTAAAACCCCAAACCCTAAAACCCCAAAATCTAAAACTTCAAACCCTAAACTCTAAAAAAAAGTCTGAGTTGAACAATTAGGCCCTTGACCCATCTTTATTTATATTATTCTCAATTCCCCCTCTTTTTTCTCATCTTCATTCATTTTAGTCCCAAATTTTCAAAATAAAATTGTAAAGTGTCCCAAAACTCTTTCAAACATTCCAATTTAGTCCTTAAAAATATTAAAAACCCTAAACACTAAACCTTAAAATCCCAAACCCTAAACCCTAAACCCTAAAAAAAAATTTTAGTTCAACAATTAGGTCCTTGACCCATTTTTATTCTATTATTCTCAATTCCCCCTTTTTTCAACATCTTCATTCATTTTAGTTCCAAATCCTCAAAATAAAATTGTAAAGTGTTACAAAACTCTTCCAAACATTCCAATTTAATCTTTAAAAATATTAAAAACCCTAAACCCTAAAACTCTAAACCCCTAAACCCCTAATCCCTAAACTCTAAACTCTAAATCCTAAACCTTAAAAAAATTACACATCACCAGAAATTTACAAAAATTACACATCACAATTTTTTACACATCATCATAATTTTCATCACAACTAAGCATCATCATCAGGCACAGCGTCGTCATCTTCTTCCCCAATTTGGATTTCACCATCCTTCCAATACTCTACATTCATCTTTGCCATGTATAAATGCAACACAACACTTTATTACGAACCAAGAATTGGATTTCAATGAAGCGGCTCTCGTGGCTTTCTTTCCTTCTTTAGAATAGCCCTTTTCTTTGAAAGTAGTCCCAGAGCAGAGGTGTGGACTAAAGGAATAGCACAAGCGCTAATCTAAGGATAGTTTCATTCCTTCCCTAAGGATGGTTTCAATCAATCCCTAAAGGGATGAAAAGAGAGCGTCTAAATAGAGTCCTCATGTGTTATATACTTTTTCTTCCCGCTTTGCTCTACTGCCCGGTTTGATTGACTCTTGTCAAAGAATGACTTAGATAGAGATATGAGGTTGTCTTACTTTGATCTGTATGAGGGAATAGATCCAATACTAGAGGTCTCTGGATGCACATTACTGAAGAACCGTCAACCTAATATCGACTGGAAAGCTCGTAAAATGAGCTAGTTCATAAATAGAGTTTAACCTTTTCAGTAGTCAACTACTCGGAATGGTTACCGGGAAAAAGCGTGCTGGCTAAGCGTCGAATCATGGCCACCTTCCTTTTTGACTGAAGGTGAAAGATGAATGTTGAGTATTGGAAGGATGGTGAAATCCAAATTGGGGAAGAAGATGACGACGCTGTGCCTGATGATGATGCTTAGTTGTGATGAAGATTATGATGATGTATAAAATATTGTGATGTGTAATTTTTGTAAATTTCTGGTGATGTGTAATGTTTTTAAGGTTTAGGATTTAGAGTTTAGAGTTTAGGGATTAGGGGTTTAGGGGTTTAGAGTTTTAGGGTTTAGGGTTTTTAATATTTTTCAAGATTAAATTGGAATGTTTGGAAGAGTTTTGTAACACTTTACAATTTTATTTTGAGGATTTGAGACTAAAATGAATGAAGATGTTGAAAAAAAGGGGGAATTGAGAATAATAGAATAAAAATGGGTCAAGGACCTAATTGTTGAACTTAAACTTTTTTTTTTTAGGGTTTAGGGTTTGGGATTTTAAGGTTTAGTGTTTAGGGTTTTTAATATTTTTAAGGACTAAATTGGAATGTTTGAAAGAGTTTTGGGACACTTTACAATTTTATTTTGAAAATTTGGGACTAAAATGAATGAAGATGAGAAAAAAGAGGGGGAATTGAGAATAATATAAATAAAGATGGGTCAAGGGCCTAATTGTTTAACTCAGACTTTTTTATAGAGTTTAGGGTTTGAAGTTTTAGATTTTGGGGTTTTAGGGTTTGGGGTTTTAGAGTTTAGGGTTTTAAATATTTTTAAGGACTAAATTGGAATGTTTGGAAAAGTTTTGGGACACTTTATAATTTTATTTTGAGGATTTGGGACTAAAATGGATGAAAATGATGAAAAAGATGGGGAATTGAGAATAATGAAATAAAAATGGGTCAGGGACCTATAAGTACAATGAGGAAATACTGATGTGTCACTATTTTATGACGTGGCAGTTCTTTTTTTTTTTTAAAAAAAAAATAACGGGTGCTGACGTGGCCATAACGGGACACGTCAGCGCATAACGGGACACATCAGCGTCCGTTATGGCCACGTCAGCTTTTTTGTAACGACAATATGACGGAGGGACCAATTAGTGCAGCGTTTGCAAAATTCGGGGACCGGCTAGTACAATGGGTAAAATTCAGGGACCTATCTGTCAGCGAGTGCATAAATCAGGGACCGGAAAGTTATTTTACTCAATATATATCAATTCAAAATAAGTTTCATACTCCAAGTGGAGCACTCAATATATTAAGTTTCATTAAAACTTAATTGAAGAATATATTAAGTTTCATTAAAACTTAATTGGAGCACTCAATTCAAAATAAGTTATACTAGATATATATCAATATATGGTTAGTGGTTAATTGAAGAATCAAATTAATCCAACCTCACCAAATATCTCAGTTGAACCAAGATGGAGACTTCTTTTTCGCCAAATTATTAAAACTCATCAAAACTTTGTGTATGTTATACATATAAATTTTTTTTTGGCCTTTTTATTATTCTGACTTTGNAAATAATCAATGAGAATTAAATATTAAATCAACACAAAGTCATAATTTAATTATTATGACAACAAACAAAATTTACTACTTGAATAAGACATACCAATTTTTCAATCTCAAATTATAATGAATATAAACAAGATCATTCAATATTTGATGCTCCAATTTATTCCTTTTCTTGGTATGGATTCTTTCAAATACACTCCAGTTTCTTTCACAGCCAGATGAAGATGCAGTTTGACTCAAAAGACGAATAGCTATCCTTTGAACATTTGGAGAAATATAACCAAAGGTTTTCCACCAATCATCTGTCATTATGAATCAAAATCAAATACTATAATTTCAATCACTAATAAGAAAACATATTAACATAAAGTATATTCAAAACGTAAAGAATATTACCTGACTTCATTTTAGTTGAAGCTTCAATAGCTAGGTCACTTTTAAAGATGTCTTTCATATCCCTATAAATCATACTTTCATTCACAAAGTCGGTCTTGCCAGAAGGAACTATGTTGTTCAAAATCCCAAGGAATCCATGCATAACCTCCGGCTTCTTCGAAAAGTGTTCCTGGTCATAATAAAATACTGGATTCAAAAGATATGAAGTAGCATGAATATCTTTTCGAAGTTGCCTATCCCACCGTTGCTTTATAATCTTAGTATAAGGCTTATACAAAGACTTTTTATTCCTGAAGACATTCTTGATGGTTTTTCTTGCTCTGTACATGCCATCATACACATAGCCCAATGAAGGCCTATTATCAGCATCAACAATTCGTAACAAGCGTACCAGAGGTGCCACAATTTGAACAACAATTCCACAGTCATTCCAAAATTTGTTGTCTAACACAATAGCAATAACATCGTTTCCCTTTGGGTCTCTAGAGTATCTAGAATCTGTAAAAGTCTTACTAGTGACCAAGGCTTGCAAGTCATGTTTATGCTCATGAATACTTTTCAATGCAATGAATGTAGTTGCAAATCGTGTTGGTCCAGGACGTATGATTTCTTTCCATTCATCTCTTTTCCTTAACCAAGCTAACAGATATCCATGATTGTAAACAAATTTTGTTATCTTTGATGCACGTGTGGCTAGGCTACCAACGAATCCCATCTTGCCAATGTCTCCTAAAATCAAGTTCAAACAATGGGCAGCACAAGGAGACCAAAATATAGAAGGAAACTTGTCATTTAACAATCTTCCAGCAGCTTTATAATTTGCTGCATTATCAGTCACAAAGTGTACAACATTACCTGCCCCAGCAAATTCAACCAGCTCAACAAACAAGTTACAAAGTGTTACCGCATCTTTAACAACATCAGAAGCATCAACAGATTTAACGAAAACAATTCCTCGAGGGCAATAGACAAGAAAATTGATTAATTGCCTATTATTTCTATCTTGCCAACCATCAGCCATAATAGTACAACCAGTTTCAGACCAACTACCACGAATAGCATCAACCAACAAGGTAACCTCCCTTTTCATATCAAGTAAAACATTGGTTCGTAAAGCATGATAAGTTGGACCTTTATATCCAAAACCAATGCTAGCAATAGCATCTATCATTTCCTGATAATAAACTGAATTAGCAACATTCATAGGAATGCAATTATCATATAAAAACCTGCCAATGGCCAAATCAACTCTTCTCACAGCTTCCTTTCCTGCCATTGAAAATCTGATTGATGGTTGAGCTCCAACGGTAGTTCTTGGTGCAAAAAAATTGCTTCCATCTTCAGTTGATTTTCTTTTGCTCCCACTTTGACTAGAACTGATGGCTGCAGATTGAGTAATATGTTGTACTGGAGGTTGCACTTCTGATGAGGCAACATTATCTTCTAAAACTTGCTTGTCTGTCAAGTCATTTTGACCCTTATTTTTCTTCTCATCAATTTCTTTCAAATTTTGTTGCATCTTGTATCGAACATCATAAGGCACTTTCTTACATCCTACTGCATCTCCCTTTTTTCCAGCAAGATGTTGTTTTATTCTATGTATTCCTCCACCCTTAAATTCTTTCTCACAATACATGCATTTCCAAAATTTTCTCCCCTTTGGATCAATCATCTCAATGCAATAATCCCAAGCAGGATCTGCTCTTGCCCGGACAGATTGGGTAGATGGTGTAGCTGGTGTAGATGCAATTGATTGTTGTACAGATGAAGAGGATGTAGCCATTGTAATATAATTTGTTACAAAAAATTATTTGCCTTCTATATTATTACAAATAACCAGGACAAATAACCAGCAAATAAACAGCAAATATCAGATGAATCAAAACTTAAATCACTCTTAAATATAAGAAAATCCAATCAACAGGGATCTCCTATGTGAATATGTGAATATGTGATTAATCAAAATTATATTGTAACAAATAAAGGACTATTATGTAATTTAAGAAATGATATAATAATTGTCATGTTTCAATCTCATGACTTATATATTATATTGATCTTACCTTTTGGGCTAGTAAATAAAATAAATTGGAAAATTTTCACTTTTAACCCTAAAAATAATAATTAATTTTCATGATAATCCCAAAAAAAAAATATGTTTGTGACACCTTAAGCAAGACCGCAAGAGGAAGCGAAGACATCTGCAAAACAAGCCCTCATAAACAAATATCGACATTTCAAATGTTCAAAACAAACTAGAATTGAAAAGAAGCATTTAAAATGACTAAAAATGTGTAAAGAATATACTAACAGAGCAGTTCACGATTTCAAGCATTTGACACAAGAAAATAGCCATTTAAAGAGGATTAAGACATTAGAAATGCATCCATAAACTCAATCAATGAAACCCAAAAACCCAACACATACCGTATACAGATGATGATGATTCAATGATGAACGAGGGTGCTAAGATGTACTCAATCTAGTAAAATTAGAATTTCAACCACCAATAAATAATGAAAATGGCAGCCATGGAAAGTAGCAAATGTGACAGAGAAAAAAAACCGAGAATGGACTATTTGGAGCAGGGGAGGTGAACCGAGAAAAAAAAATACCTGTTGCTGCAATACCCAGACCGAGAGGACGGCGGCGGCGGCGGAAATAGCAGAGACGACGGCGGAAGGAGCAGGGGAGGTGAGAATGGACTTTAAACTCGCCTCTTCCTTCAAAACCGAGACCAGAGGAAAGCAACGGCGGCGGCGGAAGTAGCAGCGGCGACGACGGAAGGAGCGGCGACGGCAGAAACAGCGACGACGGCGGAAAAGCAGCGGAGGTGAAGTCTAGGGTTCGGCGGAGGTGAAGTCGACTCTGAAGGAATGAATGGCTGATGGGGTTTTCGAATGGAATGGGAATGCTTTACTGATTTACTCTTNTTAAATTTCGAATGTAGTAAAAAAAAAAAGAAAAAAAATTAAATTGGGTTGAACCGCCGGTCCACCGGGTGGACCCGGTTTTTCCGGTTCTGTCCCGGTTTTTCCCGGTCCAGTCCGGTTCAACCCAGACTTTGGTTCTCTGGGTTGAACCGGACCGTCTTGCTGTTCGGCTCCCGGTCGGACCGGCCCGACCGGCCGGTCCGGTCCGGGTTTTACAACACTGATATATTTGTCTACTCATCTGAAGATTAAAATCTTATTTTGGTCTTCCATATATTATCTTTTTTCAATTTGGTCATTCTTAATTTTTATTTTCTCAATTTAGTCTCTCATAAATGTTTTCATTATCAAAGTTTGTCCCTCCGTCTAATTCTTAATGAAGTTAGTGATAGACACTGTTAAATGGTGACATAAAGTTAGTCCCTTCATCATCATTTAACTTTTTATTTTGCGCCAACCATCATCATTTAACTTGACATGATTTAATTACTATTATGGCTCAAATCTCATTATTTCTTTACATTTTTTTTATGTTTAATTTTTTTTTCTTGTCTAACTTATACATTTTATCTTATAATATTGATAATATATATAGGAAAAATAAGACCAAAATTTTATTTTGGTCCCTAATGTTTACCCAAAGTTCTACTTTAGTCCTTAATAATTTTTTCTTCTGTTTTGGTCCTTAATGTTTTCGAAAAGTTTTATAATTGGCCGCTAACTATTGAATATGGTCTTATTTTTCCCTTATCAAACCCGAACGTTAAGGACCAAAACAAAACTTTAGATAAGTACTAGGAAATAAAATACGATTTTGACCAAAAAAATATTTCGGCCCCCCCTAACCAAAAATCCTGGCTCCGCCCCTGATCACTCATAACTCTGCCCAACGTCTCTCTCTGCTGTCTTAATATATTGGAATGTGTTTTTAGGCTCAGGGACTGATCTGACCCAACTCACTAATATTATCTTCTGTTGTTCTGTTGCCTTGTTGTATCAACAAGAAGAGTTTGTTTAATCCTGGGGAGTACCGCTTCCAATTTACTGAGGGTTGCAGAATAAACTCTTAAGGGCAGTGTCCTTGTGACGCGACTCAAACTAATTTATATACCACAAATTCGTGCATATCCCCAATAATCTTAAGAGTTTATTTTACACTATTGCTATTGATGGTTTGTCCTCTGCTGCTGCTGTCGTTCCTCCTGTTGTTTCATCTTCGGTGCCTCTTTCCAAACTATTTCTTGATACGTCAAAAATTGAGGCATTCAATGGAAAGTTCTAAAGAGGTGACAGGAACAGATTCATACCTTGCTGCACATGCATGGAGTTGCTAGTGCACTGACACAATCAGAACCTCTTGCTGATTCTGATCAAACACTGAAGGATTCTTGGACTCATGGCAACAAGGTTTGTCGGCATATCATAATTAGTACTTTATCTAACGATCTGTTTGATGTCTATAGTGTCTATAAGGAGGCAAGCAAAATTTGGGAATCACTGATTCTCAATTATACTGTTGAGGATGCTGGAAAACAAAATTTGTGGTAGGAAATTTTTACAGATTGGAGATGACAGATGATAAAGATATCAAACTACAAATCAATGAATATCATAAGCTGTTGGAGGAGCTTCGGGCTGAGAAGATTGATTTACGTGACAAATTTGTTGCTGGAATTTTAATTGAGAAGCTGCTAGAGTCATGGAAAAATTACAAACAACACCTGAAACATAAACAGAAACAATTATCACTCTCTGACTTAATCACTCATATTATTATAGAAGATACCAACAGAAAGACGAATAAGATTGCACAAAGAAAGACTATAACTGCTAAAGCAAATTTGGTGGAGACAAAGTCACGCAACAAGAGGTATAACAATGCTTCTAAGAATAATAATTCTCAGAAATCTGTTTACAAGCCTAATTCCTCTAATCCTACCTTCAAGAAGAAGGGTCATTGTTTTGTGTGTGGTAAGGCAGGACATCATGCTACTCGGTGTAGAAAGAGTGCTAAAGAGATTTTTCAGAAAAGTGGTCATCCTCCTTAGCCAAGTGCAAATTTGGTTCAAGGAGATGATGGTGATGATAACGAGGTCATTGTTGCAATGCTCTCTCAAGTTCTTCTCATATCTGATATGAGGAAGTGGGAGGTAGATTTTGGTGCTACTAAGCACATTTGTGCTAATAAAGAACTATACTCCTCCTTTGAAGAAGGAGATGATAAAATCTACCTTGCTGACTCCCGAACTACCAAAGTTCAAGGGAAAGGGAAAGCGGTGTTGAAGGTCACTTCTGGAAAGAACTTACAACTTAATGATGTCTTTGTTGGGAATCCTAGGCGCCTATCGTAGCGGAAGCAAAATAAAATTAAAATAAAATGCGCCTAGGTCCTAGAATTCCCGAACGGATCCGCTAGCAGAATTTAAAACTTTTATATAGTGGTATACCTCACGAGTTTCAATCGATGGTTGTACAAGGCGTGTCCAAGGAGCCCACTCTCAGTGTTCTCCCTCTGCCGTTGATCCACACGAACAGTTTGTTGAACACCAAGGTGCTAGCCTTCAGTTCTTTTCTCCAAAAGAACCAGGGACCAATCTACAGACCTCTGAACTCAAGAACTCCTTCTTGAAACAGCAACTAAGGTGGCGCACAGAAGAAACCCCCCACAAGAACTCCCTCTTGCCTTTTCTTCTCTCACAAACCCTAGTTATGGAGTCTAATCGATTTTCTCTAACTCTTAGAGAAAAGTCGACTTTTCTCTCTCTTGGGTGCAAAGGTGTGATTTTCTCTCTCTCAACAAGGAAGAAGAAAATCAAAGCTAGGGTTAGAATGCTATGCATGTGGGGCAAGTCGACTTGCCTCATATATATAATTAAATTATTTGGTGATTTAATTATTCCTAAAATCAAGATATTCTGATAATATAATTATTTTAGGACTTGAATTTACAATTAAAATATTACCATAATATTTTAATTTAAATTCAAACTGCAATCTTGGAGAATCAAATGAGAGATCAAATCTCTCCTTGGGACCCACCAACCATGCGCCTATCTCCCTCATTTTATCTTTGGAATTTTGTAAATCAAAAACTTTCCTTAATTCATGATTCACCAAAGATTCTGAGAGGAGATCTCACCAAATCTGTTTGAATCAAATCTTTTGATATCTCCATCAAATCTTTTGAATTCAAACTTATTATTTGAATTAATAAAACTATTTTATTTATCCAAATAATCCAAAAGAGGCGCCACCCTCATATATTATTGGAGAATTTTATAATTCAATAATTTCCTAACTTTTAGGAACCTTATCTGAATTATTTTTCCCTAATATTTTAATTGTAAATAATTAATCCCCATTAATCATTTAACAATTATTATATTTAAACTTGTCCCACAAATTTAAATATTACACATCTGTAGATCAATTAAGACAAGACCTAATGTCCCAGACATTTCCTCTGTGTCTTAAATCGTGTCACCGGAGTGACCCATGAATTAACCCTAATTCGTGTCCCTTTAAAAAATGGTGTTCTGTTACTGCTCGTGTGTGGCCCAGCAGGCCTCACGTGAAGTTGGCAGTAGGTCATCCCCATGACCTACAAGTCGTGAGCGGACTCTAGCAAGCCATCACAACTACCCAAAACACGTGAGTTATCGTTTTTACCAAAACGACTTAACCTCAGTACCTCCTCAGCAGAGATCCTATTGTCCTACGATATCTTGGTCATGGACTAGGCACAGGAAAGTCATCCATAATCCAAACCACAACTTTCTCGATTCCCTGAGTAAGTCCCAATTCTTGAGTGGCCACTCTTTTTCCTGGACAGACTCATCGAGGGCGCCAGTTAGATATCTCTCATCTATGAGGGACAAAATCCCATCTTGGCCAATCCATATTCCTCAGCACGGCAATCAACCAAACCCATACTTAGCCCTTATGACTACCCTGTTACGGGCAGCGTTAGACTAGGCCAAAGTCTGACAACTGCAACGCCGGAATAATGATGACCTCAGGTCTAAGGCATCGCTACAGGCGTACAAGGAGAGGCAAGCTGATGACTAAACCCATGCAGGACTCTCCGGGTCAGTCCAACAACTCGTAACGCCTTACGTAATTGCACCATGACTCTCGTCCCAGCATCTAGTGCGTGCATCTCTATGCACCGAGGTCATGCTGGTCTTAGTTCATTTTTGTTCCCACAAAAGCAACCGACCAGGGACAGATTTAGATTAATTATCTCATAATTAATCACAGACGTTATCATAGTCTACATGCTAATAACATGATAACACATTAATTTATCTCCATAAATTAATAATATGTTCAAAAACATATTTACATAAAACGATTGGCCCTAGGGCACAATCTCCAACAGTCTTGTATGTACCTGAAGCAAGAGCCAATTTGGATTCTGTTGCTTTATTGGGGAAAATTGGGATTAAAGTGTCTTTTCAGTCTGACAAGATCATAATGACAAAGAACAATGTTCATGTGGGAAAGGGCTATTGTAATCAAGGATTGTTTGTATTAAGTGTTGATGATGAAATGAATGACAATGCATCTTCTTCTGTTTATATGATGGATTCCTATGATTTGTGGCATGCTAGATTAGGACATGTGAATAATAAATATATTAAAAGTTTGGAACATAAAGGATTAATATCCAAAATTGAGAGGGGATGATGCGAAACACCATGGCAATGGTTCTTTGCACCTTCAAATAATGTTGAAAATGTCACTTTCACAATATGGGCTGAAAGTGGAGATATACAACATTATTTGGGCTCAAAGACTTGAAATTAAAGAGCTTGGACCAAGTGCTACACATATAAAGACTCACTTGGGCCTAAATAATCATATTTTGGGCTTAATTTGGTGTTTGTATTTTGGGTTTTATTTTAGTGCAAATTTTATAAGTTTTGGGCAAAGTTATTTGAAGTCCATTAGTCTTTTAAGACATTTAAATCAGTTTTATTAATTTAATTAGTTGGGATTCATGTTGAAAAGTCCATTAGGGTTCAATTAGTTTGGGTTTACTCCCTTAAACACTTTTGTAATTCAGATTTGAGATTTCAGTTTATGATATTTGTGAGTTTGGTTTATCCAACTTCTGAGAGAGGATTCTCTCTACGGTTCTTCATAGAACTATTAGACTTATCAAGGCTTGATCATCCTTGTGGCGTCTTCTAACACTTCGGGTCTTTGTTCGTTCGAGTTCAAGGGTTCAAGTGTGATAGTCAGACCTTTGTTTAACTTTATTGGGGTTGTATATTTCAACTTGGTGGTGGGTTCGTGGGATCTTCCCTTGTGGGTTCTTATCATTTGGTATCAAAGCTTCAACCTAAACTCATGTCAAATTTTTTCTTTTTTGTAATTTCGTGTTTCTGGACATTCATAAAAACCTGTCTGTTCAGCCACTTTTCGGTAGAGTTTTCCAACGTGTAATAAGTCATTTTTATAGTTCAGAACGTGATCGTTCATCTTGTTTTGGAATCGTCGAAATTGAAGTTTTCTAGAAAGTTATAGCCTATTTTTAGAATCAGCGTTTTCTGAAAATTCTGGGTTAAAATTTTCTTGTTCTTCTATTATTTTGTTGATTCTTTGTTATTTTAATTCTGAAAAAAAAAGTGAAACAAAAAAAAAGTTACTAAAAAAAAAGTAATAGAAATAAAACGAAAAAAAAAGAAAACCAAAAGGAATTACCATTTGTTATTGGAAAATTCATACTATCAATGTCAATTTTCCTTTAAGACCATTCTGAAATTCATTGTTTGATGAGCTGATCAGCCCAAAAGTGAACAAGTTATTTGGCCTTCTTTTGGTATGTTTATAATAATAATATATAAGAATTAGACCAATTAATATGCTAAGGGCAACACCAAGGTGTGGTGAAATAAAGTGGATAAAATAGGTTAATTAGTGCTTATTTATTGTACTTTATAAATAGGTGTTACTTAATGGTTTATTCAGTGTTTCAGATATCCAAACAGGGCCAAACCAAGAGGGAAATATCAGAATAATCTAGAAGATCACGTTGAGCACAAGATATTCTTGTTTCGTTGGATGAGCCGCCGGCGCAAGCCAGGTAATTCCCGCGGCGCACGTACCTGATAAGAATATGACGTCAGCAAGTAAGCTTCAGCGCAATTTGATGTTGCGCCATCTCTTGAGCCAATGGCCCAAAAGGGAAATCTCGCGGCGCAGATTAATTCGAAGCAGTAGAGTATAATTTGGATGACTAAGATTCAAGATACGAAGATATAATCGAAATATCGCAGATATTTCGGTGCGCCTTCGTATTGGGCCGTCGGCGCAGATTAACGGCCCAGAACCAAAATATCTTCCTTGACATGCGGACCAAGCACACTACTCAGTACTATAAATAGAGGTCGTCATTCCACGCTCAAACCACCAATTCACAGCGCACAGCTCAAAATAGTATGGTTTAGAATAGTTCCCTGTCTAGCGCATGAGTAACTAAATAGGGAGATACTTGAGGAATACCTCAAGGATATGACTTGAGTTCACTATGATTCATTGTAAAGTTCAGATGTTGATGTTTCATTTATGAGGTATGATCAAATCCTTCAAAGGTAATTGTTGAAGTTGTTTATAAATTAGATTAATAGATCAATGCTTTATTAGGGAATGAGACCTGGATATTCCTGGAGTCTATATCTCTCTCTCTCGATTAATAAAGTTGTTCTTTAGGGTTTGCTAAAGAGTGTTCTATCCATCTCATAAATATAAGTAGGATTGTTATTGCTTTATATATTTGTTTATTTTTCCGATATTGCAATAATATAGATTGCCTTGAAGAGCTTTGACAAATTGCTCATAACCTAGTTTGGTTGAGTTACCTATCCTAATCTTATGTTCTCCCTCCATTGTTAGATTAATTGTGTTTATTATTTAAATACATTGTTTAACTTGGTCAAGTAAATTCATATCAATTATCTATCCTCTATGATGAACGAACTATGATAGTCTATCTCTAGGGTTTTCTCTCAAGTATTGTTTTGACTCTCATATTATCTTATTAAATCATGACAACCCTCAAGAATAGAAGTTATAATCTTCGTCACAATTCTCTTAGCCTCATCACATTGAGTTCCGCGAGAGATCCAACCTTGGGTTAGCATCTATACTCTATTTTAATAAATATAGTTATACTTGCAAGGCTCGAGTATAATTAAACTTGATTGCACACTCTGTGACACCTTACGACGGGTGTCCGGTCAAGTTTTGGCGCCGCCGCCGGGGAACTCTTTCTTGAGTTCCTAAGAAATTGTGATTTGTTTTTGAGTCTTTCTCTTTTTAGAGTCTTTATTTTTTAGTCTTGTTTTTGTTTTATAGTCCTTATTTTTTTAGTCTATTTTTCGTTTTGATTTTTTTTTGAGTCTTTTATTATTTGTTTAGTTTGTTTAAGTCTATTTTAATTTTAATTTTAATTTTAGTCTTTATTATTTTAGTTATTATCTTTTCTAGTATATGCCTAGGAAACTTTTAACGCCTTTAGTTCCCCTTGACCCATATTTAAATAAAACACTATGATCCATAAACAAGAATAAAAGAGTAGAAAACATGGAAAACTCAGGTAACAACCGTAGGTTAGAAAATCAAGAACGCGAAGAAGTTTGCCAAAATCATGGTCTAAACAATGGACATCCTAGAGCGAGAAGATCTATTAGGGAAGCATCCCAATCTAACGAACAATATGAGGTTCAGAGAAACGTGTTCCCTCAAATCCAAACGGATTTTGAGATCAAAGGACCACTTTTCAATGGATTACTTAAGTTTCACGGATTGGCTAGTGAAAATCCTTTTACTCATTTGAATAATTTGTATCTTCACTGCCAAACCATGAAACCCCTAGCACCAAGCGTAGAGGATGTGATGTGGAAAGTATTCCATCTCACACTCGAAGGTAAGGCGCTAGAGTGGTATACTCATTTGGGAACGTATGAACGGACAACTAATCTATCCTGGGAAAATCTTAGAAGATCATTTCTTGATAAATACTCTCCCGAAGCTAAAGCATCGGCCGCTAAATAGCAAATCTCAGCCGTAGAACAACGAGATAACAAAACGTTACTTGAATACCTAACTAGATACCAGGACCTTTTAGTAAAGTGTCCTAATCACCAGTATACTGAGGAGCAGATAGTGGATTACTTTTGTAGTGGACTCCTAGACGACGAGACCAATCATATTGATTCCGCGTCTAATGGATCCATTACAAAGTTGGATGTCGAGACCGCATGGGAACTAATCAAGGAAGTCGCCCTCAAGTGAGAAAACCGAAGAAGACGTACTCATGCTGTCAAGGGAATAGTAACAAATGAGTCAGACCTGATGATGGAGAAATTGGCATCAGACATGGACAGTCTAGCCATAGCTGTCAAGGAGATGAATGCCAAGTTAGCCACTTCGCTAAGAAAGGTCGCTCTTGTGACCGCACCTTGCTCCGTGTGCGATTCATATCAACATGGAAGTAGGGAATGCCCCCATCAACCCGAGGAAGTATCAGCCATGTATCAACAAGGCCCGAGTCAATTTCCTAGAAGATTTGACAATAGATTTAGGACTGGAAATTATTTTCAAAACCAAAACTTTAACAACCCAGCTCCTCAAAGACAAAACCTTTCTTCAACCGAAACTGACACTCAACTCCTCATTAGAAAGTTTGAAGAATCCGAAGCTCGAACTTTGAAGAAATTCGAAGATTTAGGGCAAAAGATCGATATTCTTTCTAAAGAGATGGAAATCATGAAGAGCAAGTATAAGGATCTTGAGCAGACAGTCATTCGAGCAATCGAGACTGACCGAAGTTTCCAAGCCTTAGTGAATAACGTAAATGCCCCTAGCAGTTCTAAGGCAGTTCATGCCATTACTACTAGCGAAACCAAACCTATAGGAAACTCTACTCAAGAAACCTTAGTGCAAACCCTAGAAGAACTTGAGCTTGAGGAAATATTTATATAAGTCAAGGGAGGAGAAAACTTTATGGCCATAATAGAAAAACATCCTAGGTATGTCCAATTCTTCTTTGGTTTCAACTACAAGAAGGAAAAGGCAGAAACCCCTGCTTTAAACGAGTTGGAAACTAAGGTGGAAGACCTGCCATTTCCAACCTCCCATTTAATGACTAAAGAACAACTAGAGGAAAAGAAGGATAAGGAGATAGAAGACTTACTAGGAAAACTAAAAGTCAATGCCCCCTTATTAGAATTGGTTAGGAAAGTCCCTAGGTATACCAAGGTATTTAAAAACTTATTTGAGAAAAAGAAAACATCCCACAAAAAACTTCAACT
Source organism: Chamaecrista fasciculata (assembly GCA_003254925.1). Taxonomy (NCBI): domain Eukaryota; kingdom Viridiplantae; phylum Streptophyta; class Magnoliopsida; order Fabales; family Fabaceae; genus Chamaecrista; species Chamaecrista fasciculata. The sequence continues at coordinate 13,285 of QANZ01052117.1, read as the reverse complement.
AAGTCCTGCCATTTCAACCCTTTTGAATCCTAAGTTACCTATAAAACGCAAGGATCCTGGTTTGTTTTACCATCCATTGCATGATAGGAAAAGCTGTAGTCGATGGAGCATTGTTGGATTTAGGAGAAGCCATCAACGTTATGCCCAAGTCAGTCTACGATTCCTTGAATATGGACGGACTTAAGGACACAGGGTTGATCCTGCAATTGGCCGACAAGAGCAGTAGACGCCCCTTAGGAATAGTGGAAGATGTCCTAGTCAAGGTGAAAGATCTAATCTTTCCCGCCGACTTCTATGTCCTAGACAGCAGTAGTGAGAGAGCAACCGATTACACTATAATCTTAGGCAGACCTTTCCTACGGACTGCTAATGTCAATATTAGCATGAAGGATGGAAAGATCACTATGGACAACGGACATGAAAACATCACACTCACGATGTACAATTCGGAGAAATCCAATGAATACTCCGTGTTGGGAACATGAAGCATTTATAAATCCAGCAAAAACCTAGGAGGCACATTTAAAAAGAAAGACCTTGACCTCGAAACTCTTTTGAACGTAGACCCTCCTGATCCTAGCCCACATATACCAGAAATAGACCTCGAAGACATGAACATTAGTTTACTCTTCGAGGAAGAGGAGGAAGACCTCGTAACTTCCAAGGTTAAAGAGAAACCATCACATAAAGAAAATTTCTCCAAGCACAAGGCTGTATGGAAGCCTGTGCACCACAAAAATAACCCAACTATAACCTCGTGCTATAGTGTTTCTAGTTTTGCAGACAAGGAGATAGGAGCAGCAGACTTCGATTTCCTACTTGTAGACAGTTACAAGCCTAGGACTCTAGCCTCCATGTGTTCGTGCAAAAGCTTAGGCATATGTGTTGAATGCCTAAGTATTAAAGAATGACTCCATAATGTAGATGTCGTGTGTAAGAACGGAACCAAAAGGATTTATGTGGACTTCATAGGCAAAGACAAGGTGCTCGATCCGAAGCGCAAAGGAATAACTAACAAAGACATGGATCAGCCCAATGGATCATTCGTTGATGACGCATGGATCACATAAAAAGGTAAGCTCGCAAACAAATATGCACTTTATCGTCTTATCATGCGAGACTACTATTATAGGACTAAATATCATAAGACACGTCGGTTTAGGATAAATAAGAAAACTAGATATCGGCCACGCATAAAACTTAAAAACCTTAAAAATAGGAAAGTGGCACGAAACCTTATCCGAGCCACACTCTTCACGGACAAGGATGGCAACCGATGTGGACAAAGGATCTCTGCCGAGCGAAGAATAAGCGGATACTTCGTAAAAATCCACCACGAAACCTTCAGGCCACCCTGAAGATATTTCGCGTTGCCTTCTTCCCACTTACACGGTTTTCGCGTAAGTGTGGGCGAAGAAGACAGTTATCCCAAAACCCTACTTCGTAGTTTAGGACCCTAGAATTTGCATTAGACAAATTCTAGTATTTTTCTTAGTTTTAGTAATTTCAGCTTAATTTTTAGTTAGAGTCTAGCAGCCAAGCGACAGAAATAAAAATTTTGAATTTTTGTTTCTGCGCCGCCAGCTGAGTCGGCGGCGCACTTGGCGGCGCAACGTCAAATCATTTGAAAGTTTAATCTCGATTAAACTCTATCAAATCTGATTTAAATTTAGATTTTAAAGCGCATGGATTTGACGAAAATATTAGGATATCTTAGATTTTCACCCCTATAAATACCCCCTCAAACCTCTAGGCTCTTCACGACTCTCAAAACGCCTTTTTCACTTCCAAAGCTCCTAGAGAACTCTCTTGAGAGCTTAAATCCTTCTCTTTTCAAGTCTTCCTTCAAATCCAAGGTAAGCCTTTACGGTTTTTCGTTGAATTCGTTAGGAAATTCTAAGATAGGATCTTTTTCTCAAAGTCGACTTTAAGACTTATCTCTGCCAACAAAAAGGGTAATTTGGGGCCTTGCTATCAACATTTTTGAAAAACTTTGCAAAATAGGAGCCGACGGCGCAACATGATGGCGCAACCCCAAATTATAATTTTGTTTGCGCAATAAGGTTTAAAGGTTATTTGAGAGGAGTTTCTAGTATCTAGATAGTTTATAGTGGGGTTCTCTAGATTCTCGATAATTATAATATTAATTATAATTTTTGATCCGTAGATATGGCCCAATTCAAGAGAACTCAGGAAAATTGTCCTCCGAATGATCATCAATGCTCAGACAATACTGACGCTGAGAAACACGTGTTCTATATTACTATCTCGAATGACGATTCCGAGGCAGACCCTGAGGAATACGTCCCTTACTACCCTCATGGTTGCCTCGTATATTAAAAAGAACCTAAAACAAACACTTCTAGCTGTTCTCCAAGTCCCAAGGATACGTCCTCACTACTTGATAAGGATGGCCTCGTCGAAAAGATAAAATAGCTCAAAGCAAAAATCGATCATCTTCAAGATCGATTGAAGAAGTTAAAGGATTATCCTATCTACAATATTTAGAATATAATAGGGATTAGTTTAAGATTAGTCTAAGTTTAATTTAGGTTTAGTTTATTTATTTTCTTAGCTTTTTTAATATTCTGCATTTTATAATTCTGTCATTTATGGATCATTCAGTCTTTAATTTTTCTGTCTTTTATTATTTTGTATTTGAGCAACAATTTACCTTTGATTTATCATAAATAAAATATTCATTTGGACTTTTATTTTTATGATCTCAAGCTATTTTCGTTAGTTCTATCTAAAATAAATAAATAAATAAATAAAAAACAATAAATAAAAATATATCTAAGAATAATAATAAAAATTATAGTCTAATATTTCCCAGTTTTTAAAATTTCTCCTTCTTTCTCTTTAACATTGAGGACAATGTGTTCTTCTAAGTGTGGGGGAGAGAGGTCACACTCTTACCCTAGTTCTTTAATCCTATTTAATTCTAGCATTGGGGACAATGTTATGTTTTAAGTGTGGGGAGAGGATTAAGTTAGAGTAATTTCCATTTTGGTTCACCCAAAAAGTTCAAATTTGGTATTAATCTAAAAATTTTATAAACTTTAAAATTTTTAAAATTTTATTTTCACCTATTTTTAGTGCTTGATTTAAATTCACTTTACTTATTATTTTTCACTTTTTGAGTAGAATTCGAATTAGTAGAATTTTTAATATCTTTTGAGTTTTGAGTGAATAATTTCATATTCATGATAAGAGTTTAGTCTTAGTTATTTTCTATAGCCTGAGAATAACCTAAGTAATTTTCTAAGTTTAGTAGTATTGTTTGATTTTTATAGACCAATTTGAGAGAAACCCAGCCTAGTTGGAAGATTAAGCCTACATAAATAATATATATATCTACTTAGAGAGAGAAATTAGTCTCTTAGTTTTGTTTTCTCTAGAACTTGTCTTAATTCTTAGTTAAATCTTATTAGATTTAATGATTATTAATATGATAGAGACACTTGTTTCTTCAACCCTTTATCCCAAACACTAGCCAGTTACCATATATATATATATATATCCTTTGTTAGCCCCTTTGAGCCGATACACTAAGGTGTACTTTTAAACCTTCTCATAAAGATGGACTTTTCAATTCAACTCTCAAGAGTGAATTTAGCTAGCAAAATTATTAGAAAAATATATAAAAGATCTCGACAAAGAGAAAAAAAAATATATAAGTCGAGAAAAAATATCAAAAGTATCTTTGAGAAAGCTCAAATATCAAAAGTATTATCATAAGAGCCTATCAAGAGAAAAAGACTGGCCAATCAAAAGATTAGAGTCCTGTGCCATATGAATCAAATGAGCCTTACAGTGAACTAGCTACTTTCTTTTGGTGGATAAGTGGAGTTGAATTGTTAAGAAAAACTTGAAGAGAGATTTTTAAGTAAACACCGCATTTCTTTCTTTTCTCCCTATATTTCTTCTCATAAACATTAGCCTTTCCCATACATTACAACCCTATTAAAGTCCTCTTGATTAAGAATCATTATTTCACTTAAATTGGAGACTTTGAGAATTTTTACAAGCTTATGGTAGAAACTTAGTCTAAGGTATGACTAGAGATAAATAATACCCAATTAGTGAGGAGAGTGATACACTTATAGAATTGGTCTTATAGAAATTAGATTGCACTACTTTATAGAGTTACTTGCTTGGTGGATTCTCTAGCTCTAGATTGTTACTATGTGCTGGCCTTGAATCATGACTTGGGAAAGTTCCTTAAATCTTTGGCATATTCTCTTTTCTTTTACTTCGTACCTTTGCTCAGGAGTGCAAAGTCTTAAGTGTGGGGGATTTGATCAGCCCCATCGCTGCTCTCTCTTTTCTCTCCTTTCTCTTGGGTGAGTGATAATAGGCCCAATAATTAGGAGGCCCAAAGGACTCAGACTAGTAGCGTGCAAGCCCAACAAGGGGGTCACCCAGGCGTGAACGCCTCATGCTCCTTCGTCAGTTAAGGACGCCAACAATAGGGCGTCCACGTGAAGGCGAATAAGGAAACATTGCCAGATCAATCAGGAATCAATCAGAGGTCAATCAGGATCCCCCTGATTGATTCTCTCATTAATAGCGCCTTGCCCACTAAGGCATCTATTGGAGATTGTGCCCTAGGGCCAATCATTTTATGTAAATATGTTGTGAACATATTATTAATTTATGGAAGATAAATTAATGTGTTATCATGTTATTAGCATGTTTACTATGATAACGTCCATGATTAATTATGAGATAATTAATCTAAATTTGTCCCTGGTCGATTATTTTTGTGGGAACAAAAATGAACTAAGACCAGCATGACCTCGGTTCATGAGATGCATGCACTAGATGCTGGGACGAGAGTCATGGTGCAATTATGTAAGGTGGTTACGAGTTGCTGGACTGACCCGGAGAGTCCTGCATGGGTTTAGTCATCAGCTTGCCTCTCCTTGTACGCCTGTAGCGATGCCTTAGACCTGAGGTCATCATTATTCCGGCGTTGCAGTTGTCAGACTTTGGCTTAGTCTAACGCTGCCCGTAACAGGGTAGCCATAAGGGCTAAGAACGGGTTTGGTTGATTGTTGTGCTGAGGAATGTGGATTGGCCAAAATGGGATTTTGTCCCTCATTAGATGAGAGATATCTAACTGGCGCCCTCGATGAGTCTGTCCAGGAAAAGGAGTGGCCACTCAAGAATTGGGACTTACTCAGGGAATCGAGAAAGTTGTGGTTTGGATTATGGATGACTTTCCTGTGCCTAGTCCATGACCAAGATATCGTAGGACAATAGGATCTCTAACACGGAGGTACTGAGGTTAAGTCGTTTTAGTAAAAACGATAACTCACGTGTTTTGGGTAGTTGTGATGGCTTGCTAGAGTCCGCTCACGACTTGTAGGTCATGGGGATGACTTGCTGCCAACTTCACGTGGGGCCTGCTGGGTCACACACAAGTAGGAACAGAACACCATTTGAAAGGGACACGAATTAGGGTTGATTCGTGGGTCACCCAGGTTACACGATTTAAGACACAGAGGAAATGTCTGGGACATTATGTCTTGTCTTAATTGATCTACAGATGTGAAATATTTAGATTTGTGAGACAAATTTAAATATAATAATTGTTTAATAATTAATGGGCATTAATTATTTACAATTAAAATATTAGGAAAATAATTCAGATAATGTTCCTAAGAGTTAGGGAATTCTTGAATTATAAAATTCCTAAATAAAATGATGAGGGTGACGCCTCTGTTGGGAAATCCCCGGGGAAAACACGCAGCGGAAGCAAACAGTAAATAAAAAAACTTGCGCTCCCCAAGAAAATCCCACCCTGAGATCCGCTAGTTGAATTTAAAACCAGATATGAAAAGTGTTATACCTCAAGCTTTCAATCGGATTGGGGATACTTGGCGAGTCTAGAAGTCCATTTCCACGTCCTTCCTCCACTGGTGATCCACACGAACAGTTTCCCGAACACGAGGTGCTAGCCTCCTTGCTTCTTTCTCCAAAGAAACTCGGGATTGAATCTACAACTTTTGAACTCAGGAACTCCTTCTCTGAATTTAGGCTAGGTGGCGCAACAATGGAGGAGATAGCAACAAAACTCCTTTTGTTCTTCTTCTCCCAAAACCCTAAATCGACTTTCTCTCTCTAACTCTTAGGAGCAAAGTCGAATCTTCTCTCTCTACAAGGAGGAAGGCGAGTTTCTCTCTCTCTCAACAAGGAGGAAGATGAATGCTCATTCAATTAGGGTTTCACACTTGGTTAGACCTCAAAATAGGCGCCTAGCACCTTATATATACATGTATATAATTATTTTTAGAGCATTATTATAATTCCAAATTATAATAATAT
>QANZ01052096.1:16196-70199 GCA_003254925.1 Chamaecrista fasciculata | reverse complement strand
AAAATAAATCAGATAATATGAGATATATTTTCTTAGAAAAAGGAAGTCAGGTTAAATATAATTAAATTAAATCAAATAATGAGATATCTTTTTCTTAGGAGGGATGTCAAATTAAAAATATTGAATGATTAAATCATGAATGTCTAAATTACTCAATCATATTAATTTTGTGATTGGGAAGCATTAATTATTTCGAATATATACAAAAAAATAACACAAATAAACACATAATTGACAATCATGAATGTCTAAATCACTCAATCACATTAATTTCATGATTGTGAAGCATTAATTATTTCAAATCCACTTTGTTAAATTCATTTAAGTGGCATGAACATTCCACATGGCAACCCTTCATTCGACACAAATATGTCCCGCGGGAGACACATGGACTTAGAAGGTGGACCCTATGCCACGTAAGAGCCATTTGGCATGATTTCAATCATACTTTTCCTTATTATATCATAGAGAATTTAGGATCGTTCAACTATGTCGTTTACCACCAAACTCTGTCATCAGACCACCCATCTATATTTCTTAACTTCTTCAATTCTTAATTGTAGGAATTGGATGAAGTCTTTGTCAAAATCAACTACATTAATTTATTAAATTTTAATTTTCATTTATATGTTGTTAAATTTTTCATCGAATCAATGACTTTATTCATATATAGATTTATTATTTATTTTTTTATATAATGGCGGGAGCCGGTTGACTTTTCATAACAAAAGGAAATCATAATAATGAAGTCGTTTTTTGTGGAAAAACAAAATTAGCAATTGACTTCTTTTTAATAATGAAGTCGATTTTTGTATAGGTTGAAAGACACCCTATTTGGGTCGGGTGGGATTGATGATAAAACTTTTTGCAAAGATGAGACCAATCTTACAACCTGACAGAAAAATATGTCACTAAAAGTGATATTGGAGATTGGCCCCAACAAGTGTGTAGACTTCTCAATTTCTCATCACCTTTTATATAATTAAGGCCAAAATGTGCTTTTGGTCCCATAATTTTTGCTCAGATTTTAATTTGATCTCATAACTTATTTTTTTGCACTTCCAGTCTCATATCTTTAAGTCAAGTTGCAGGATTTGATCCCATATTATTGGATCAGATTGCAAAATTGATCTTATATCTTTGAGTCAAGTGTAGAACTAGTATATTTGTGTCGGGTGGGATTGACGATAAAAATTTTTGCAAAGATGAGACCAATCCTGTAACCTAACCGAAAAATATGTCACTAAAAGTGCAACAAAAATAGTTATAAGACCAAATTAAGACCTGAGCAAAAGTTATGGGACCAAAAGTGCATTTTGATCTATAATTAATTAATTAACATGCTAATTATTTAATTAGTTACATAATTATCAGGAGATAACAGTGGTATTTATGCAACACTGCATGCATGTTGCATTATCCAATGTACAAAAACAACATTCCAATGTAGGCAGTCGCTGAATATTAGAAGCGAGCTTCATTGCCTTCTGCAACAAATTAACATGAAGTTGATTTTGCTTCATGGCTTCCGACAACGAAAATATGTGCTGCCTTACATATAATTCCATTTATCATTTATTCAATTATGTACACAATTAGATTCATTGTTAGAATAGCATTATAAAATCTATAACTAGCAAATCTGGGATATGTGTGCAAGTTTAAACGGATTTGGAAATTGTAGTTCAAAGAAATTGCAGTTTGACCTGCGATTAAATCGCAGTCCGTACTACAATTTACAAATCGCAATACGGACTGCGATTTATTTCAACCAAAATTTAACCACAAACTCCAAATGACTTCTAGATTCATTATATGATTTTATTTCAACCAAAGTACTAAGTCTAATATTTTATATAATATCTTGGGATATTACAAATAAGAAACCAATTAGGCTCTAGCTAATTGGTCACTATCTGGTCCAAAAAAAAAAAAGAAATTGGTCACTATCTTTCTTTGCTTCTTACTTAATGTACTTTACTACTTTAAGTTCTGCAAAGACCAAAATAAAAAATATGAGGAAAGAAAATCATTTTTACATTTTCGAGAAGAAGAACAAAATCAACTTTTTGACAAAGGAGAAATTTAATAGTTATTAGAGCCCCCATAATTAAAGTCACTTTGTGTGCAATCAAACTCTCAGAGCTCTTATACTTCAACAGTTCAGCTCATAGGTGTGATATTTCCGCTGTAGCAACCTCTCTTCAAATTTAATTGGATAAAAGAAAGTGAATACGTATATTTCAATGGGAAAAAGCACTAATTTCGTTTCAAACTTTGCACTAATCGTCAATTTCCTTTCTAATTTTTTTTTGCTGTCAATTTTGTTCCCAGTGTTTCTTAAGTTGGTCAATTTTATTCTTCGCTCCTACTTTAACCAACTATTAATGACAGAATCTACGTGACCAATGATATAGAATGTAAAATTGATAGAAAAAGAAACTCAAATCCTAACGCAAATTGAAAAAAGGATGCAGTCTGTCGTTAATTTATTGAAAAGGGTAAATTACACTTTGATACCCTGTGGTTTGACCCTATTTCACTATGGTACCCTGTGGTTTGAAACCTGACACTTTGGTACCTTGTGGTATTCTCCATTAACACTTTGGTACCCTTTGGAGCTATTTTGTAATTTTAACCATAACAAATTTTGCAAAAATTACATATTGACCCCAAAATTTTTTTAAAATTTTCATTTTAGTCCTTAGATAATATGTATCCAGGGACATATTTGTAATTTTTGGAAATTTGTTGGGGTCAATATGTAATTTTTGCAAAATTTGGTATGGTTAAAATTACAAAATAACTCCAAAGGGTACCAAATTATTAATGGAGAATACCACAGGGTACCAAAGTGAAATAGGGTCATACCACAGGGTACCAAAATGTAACTTACCCTATTGAAAAAATTAGTAACAGGATAAAGTTGACCAAAATGTAAAACATTGGGGACAAAATTGATAGCAAAAAAAGATTGGAGACGAAATTGATAGTTTGTGTAAAGTTTGAGAACAAAATAAGTACTTTTGCCTATTTAAATGAAATAATGATACTACTCCAAACAAGAAGTTAAGCACACTCTCACCATTCTCAAGTCTCAACTCTCAAATTATAATGGCCCAGATTTTCTTAAGCTTAGAGGTAATTGTTTGGGTAAAACAATATGAATTGAAATTGATATTGCTAATGATCTAGAATATGTATTGAAATTGATATTGCTAATGATCTGCCTGCTTTAATTATTCTTAATGGTAATCTTATCAATATCATTTATGAAAATATCTCAAGCTTTGATCTATCTTCTCTAAAAATTTCAAAAGAGTCTTTATAAAAGAAGTTAAATTTTAATAAAAACTCTAGCTCTGCATCTTCACAGTCCCTGTTACGAAATTCAGCCAAAAACCCCTCAAAGATTTTATTGAAGACATTCTATTCATAGTCGTTCGAGTCAGTATTTGAATTATTACCATACAAAGTTTCTTGGAGCACAAGTATATAAAGAAGATCAGTTCAAAAGTTTTAGACTACTGAAGATACAAGATTTTACACAAGTTGCTTAGTGATATATCATCAACGCTCTGAAAAATATTCATTTGTTATAATATTCTTTAGTGAAAAAATTTGTGTGATATTCATCTATCTGTGACAGGAATCTATTTCCTTCTATACCTTCAAGATATTTGTATATCTTAGTGGTAATAGGTTGTCTACCTCGTTTGCGGTAAAACTTAATGGTGAGCAGTTTGTGGTTGCAAGATAAGAGGTGTATGATAGCTAGGAACATGGTTACTACCGGATGAGGGTTCCCTATGGGAATGTAAAATTTTCAGGGTGATCCTAGTCTTAGGTTGATTCCATTGTAATTAGTTAGTTTGTTCATGTAGTGAAAAATTCCGATCCCTTGCTTTGCGTTTGGGGAATGTACATAGAATAAAAAGAAAATCCTTCGATAGAAGATATTATCTTTATCTAAACCATTATAACTTATGGTGTTTGTTTCTCTCTCTCTTAACTCTTTATATTCTGTAATTTACATTTTGAGTTAAGGAAAATGTTTTCATAAAGAATTTGTAAAAGAATTTAACTAAAAGGAAATGTTTTCGGTAAGGAACCAGTTTTATCATGAATTCTTTAAGTTGCGAAAAAGTTTTAATTTCTAAGTCATTCAAATCGTGAGTTATTTCTATGTACATTCTAACTTATAGTGCTTTTGCTTCAAGCACTCTCCTTTATGGGAAACCATTTGGATCCATCCTAAAATCATCTTACATCATATTCAGAAAATAGGGATGTGTTTGATTTTGTTTTTAAAAAACAATTTTCTGTTTTAAAAAACAAAAAATACACATTGTTTGTATTTTTCGGTTGTTCAATCCCTTTCATAAAACAATTGTGATTCCAAGTAAGATAAACAAGTAGATTCATGAAGAAAACGGGTCTCGCCTATTCAGTCCTAGAAATTACATATTGTGTAGTAAAAATTGATAATTCCTATTCAAGAAATTAATTCCAAAATTTGAATGTTAAATATCCAAGACACATTATGGTTGAATTATTAAATTGAGAAGGAAACAAAGAAAAAATCTCGGGTTTTCCTTATTATGATAAAGTAGTTGAAGTATACGAAATCTCCCTGGAATTTGTTTATTATTGCATATAAAATAAAGCCTTTTATATTGTGCCAAATATTTTTTATATCACATTTTCATTAAATAAATAGTTTTTTATTTTGATTTTTCGAACATTACTTGGCATTGATTAAAACCTATAATTATCTATTGTAGTATTGTTGCATTATTTGATAGTAGGAAGAAAATTGAAAAAAAAAAAATCAATGAAAACCCAAAAAGAACTCTATTTTACATTGTAAAACATTAGAGAGTGTCTTTTCAGAGTTTAGACAATTCTCTATATAGTAAATGAAGTTAAAAAAAAAAATTATAAATTTTAACACAATTATAAGTTTCTCAAGCTAATTGAAAAGATTTATATTACTCTTTAAAATAAGAAAATTTCAGATAAAAACTGAGTTTAATTAATTATGAGGCTTGACAAATGTGGACCATAGAAAAAGTGTCGGCAGAAGGAGAGATTTCAGTAATAATGTGGCAATTTTGTATTTTTGATAGGGCTTGACTTAGATGGATTTATTCTAATTATACTTAACATTGTCATTTTAAGTTACACCTAAATGGATGTATTTGATTATATGCTTTTCCAGTCTTTTCGTTTTGGAATTTATAAACATTTTGGTGTAAATTGGCCCCTTATTATATAACTGCAATGCCCCAATCATAAGCATGTACAATTTGTTTTAGTGTGCACTAGAGGAGCCGTTTGAATTAGGAAATTTCATGTTCACTTTCTGCATCTTTTTATAGAAAATTAATAATTTGATCTTGAAAAGAATATCGAGTTGACAACCCAGTCCTTAAACGATTGAAATATACAATTTAATCTCTAAAAAATCAAAATAGTATATTTATTAGTATTTTATGGATTAAATAATAGATTGTTTTAATCTTTTAAGGACTAATAAAGAGTATAACGTTTTAATCTTTTAAGGACTAAACTGTATTTTTTAATCTTCGGAGATCAAGTTGTCAGCTCAGTGATTTTCTATGAACCGAATTGCTAATTTACTCAATAAATGATCTCATGCATGGGACCTAGACACATTTTGGCATTACTTGATTTGTTCTTCTTTCTTGCACACAACAATATGGTTTGAAATAGGAAAGTCAGTCTCACTTAATAAATTATTAGTTACAAGTTACAACCCGAAAAAATTCTCATGAATTTTAGTTGTTATATATATTTTTTGTTTTTAAATAATAAAAGATTTATTAAACTTTTGATTTTGAAAATAAAATTTAAGACTTTCAATTTAAAAAAACTCAGTTTTATGTATTTTTTTAATTTTAATTATAGTAATAGTTAATTTTAATTTTGAATCAATGTCAAAATACAACAATAATCATAAAATTATAGATAAATTTAATTTTTTTAAATGAAAACATTAATAAAATATATTATCTGTATAAAATCAAAAGTTCAAAGAATCTTTCATTGCTTTTAAAAGTTTAGGAAGATTTTTACATAATGATTAAAGTTCAAGAACTCTTTTGTATTTTAGCCCCAATTTATTTATTTATTTTTCTGTTATCGAGTTAGATTGTTAATTCAAGTTTTGTTGAAATATTATTTTTCGAAGAAATTTGAAGTAATTACTTTTATCGATAAATGGTTAGTGAAAACTGAAAAGAATAGATATTTGATTCTGTATGGTTAAATTTTTTCATTCTAATCATATTGAGATCACTTAGAAACTCTAATTAAAGAAATAAAATATACATTAACATCACAATCATAAGAAAAATGCCATACGTCTTTGGTCAATTAGACTAACTCCCAAATATGATAATTATTCTTACGGGAACTAAACTAACCCATTAATTTCATTTTGACATATTATTAGTGCATGCAAATATCATCACATTATTGTACTCTTTGACTATACTTGCACTTTAGAAGAATTGATAATCCAATTCTATTTTTTACAAAGATCTCATTAAAATACAAATCAATATTCTTTTTACAAGTAGAATTTGTTTGAAGGCACCAAAAGAGAGTAATATCTAGAAAGGAAAAAAGCTAGAAGATGTGGAAATTAAAGAAATAACTTATACTAATTAAAGTGATTGAGCTTGAATTGAACATAGAAGAGACCTACAAGCAACATGTGTATCATCAATTTAAGGCTTCGGAGGCATAAGGCTGCCACATTGGTGATATCTCTGATTGAGTTGGCCTGCTTATGTTTGGTAAAGTATTAATGTGATTTAATATCAACTACTTATTACATTTACACCATTCTCCTCTCTATCTCTTTGTAATATTGTATTCATTTTACTTTAAGGTCATTTATGCATATACATATATATATATAAGGCCAAAGTGCATTTTTGGTCCCATAACTTTTGCTCAGGTCTCAGTTTGGTCCCATAACTTTCTTTGTAGCACTCTTGGTCCCATATCTTTACAAAAAGTTGTAGATTTGGTCCTGTATCACGTTTGGTCTCATATCTTTTGGTCATATTGCAGAATTGGTCCCACATCTTAGCAAAAAGTTTCACCACCAGTACCCCTTGATCCAAAGATATGAAACCAATTCTGCAACTTGACTAAAAGATATAGGACCAATTCTGCAACATGACTCAAAGATATGAGACCAAAAGTGTAACACGGGACTGAATCTGCAACTTGAGTAAGAGATATGGGACCAAAAGTGCAACAAAAAAAGTTATCGGACCAAATTGATAACTTAGCAAAAGTTATGGGACCAAAACTGCACTTTGGCCTATATATAAAGGATGTGAGTCTCGTATCTCTAGGGAGAAATCAAACTAACAAACAAAATTGAAAATAACGAAAATTACTATACATTTTTGTCAAATTCTATTCCACTAAGTGCACTTACTATACATTTTTTGAAAATAATTTATCAGTAATAATCTATAAACCTGAAATGTAACTTTAAACTTAAAATATACAAAATTCAAATTATAACTCAAAAAATGATTTAAATAAAATTTTTTAAGCATATATAAATATATCAATGAAATGTGAAAAAAAAAAATTTATAGTAGTAAAATCAGTTAAAATTTGAAATATATAGAATTATAAAGTAATTATAACAAATACGAGAGAAATGTAAGTAGAAAGTTACTCAATTCAATCTAAAAATATAATTATCTTAATTTTCTTATTATTAAATGTTCTAGATATTCTAAATAGTAGATATATGTGGCAATGAGGAGAAAATCAATAAGAATCTTTATGGCGATGATTCATATATATATATATATATATAAGGCCAAATGTACTTTTTGTCTCATAACTTTTGCTCAGATTTCAATTTTGTCCAATAACTTTTTGTTGTACTTTTACTCTCATATCTTTTGCTCAGGTCTCAATTTAGTCTTGTGTTACACTTTTGGTCCCATATCTTTGGGTCAGGTTACAGAATTAATCTCATGTTTTGGTCAGGTTGCAGAATTGCTCATATCCTTACAAAATGTTTCACAATGTGGGACTAATAGTGGAACTTTTTGCAAATATATGTGACAAAACATATAACGAAAGAAGATACAAGACCATTTCTTCACCTGAACAAAAGATGTGAGACCAAAAGTGTAACAGAATAAAATACAAGACCAAATTGAGACCTTAGCAAAAAAATATGGGACGAAAACTACACTTTGCCCTATATCTAAATAGGTTATGGTACAAAAAGGAAAATGGCACTGAGAATTACTTATAATTAATTTAAGGATACGTTGTGAGGTGAATAATAATAGTTTAACACTCATATATCTCTCTTGTTATTAGAGGGAGAAATATCCCTTTCAGATACACAAGTTTGATTTGTGAAGAAAAGAATCATTCAGTTTACCCAAATTACAGGGAACAGTTTTGTAACTTCCAAATTCCAATGTTCATTCTTTCATCACTCATATATTTTAAAACCCAAACATCCTCTGCCCCTTAAACTCCACAATTTCTCTCTCTCTCTCTCTCTCTCTCTCTCTCTCTCTCTAAAAGAAACCTGTATTGTTAGAAACATTTCAGAGACAGAGCACAGAGGTTCATGGTTGAAGTGATGGATCGTGAAGATTGAGGTTGTCATTTGTGTTTCTGATCAATAATTCTGAGGGACCAAATTGGCATATCAATGTGGATGAGACTCCAGGAGTGAGTACATTTTCTCTTCCTCTTTCTCTTCTTTCGTTTTAGAGTAAATTAACAATTCAGTCCTTAAAAAATTATTGAACTGACAACTCAGTCTTTCAAAGATTAAAATGCTTAGTTCAGAGTCTCTGAATTGGTCCCCGAATTTAGAAAATTAACAAATAGGACCCTGAATTTTTCTAACGAGTCAAATAGGTCCCCGAATTTTTCTAACATTTGTCAAATAGGTCCTTCTGTGCATGTTATTCGGGGACCTATTTGACTAACGTTAGAAAAATTCAGGGATCTATTTGACTCGTGAGAAAAATTCGGGGACCTATTTGTCAATTTACTAAATTCGGGGACCAATCTGTCAGCGAGCCAATAATTCAGGGACCAATTTAGTAGTTTACTCGTTTTTTTGTCAAAATAGTATACTATTTATTATTTTGATCTTTCAAGGACTAAACAATATACTAACTTAATAAGCTTTCAGAGATTAAATTGTGTATTTCAATCTTTTAGAGATCGAATTATCCATTCGATGATTTTTTAAGGACTAAAATAAACATACACATTGATATGAGGCCATAACTCGATGTCTATAAAAAAAATTAATTTATACTCTTTAATTTTCAAAAATCATAAAATTAATATACGTTAAATTTTTCTTACAAATGAAATTAATTCCTAAAAAATATATTTAGAAAACTAATTTATTACCTATACACTTTTTAAAAAATTATAAGATATCAATTAAAATTTTAAGAACTGGTCAATTATCATCTGATATATATTTTAGATATTACAATATATGTTTCCTCTTATTTTGATATGGTTTTGAGCTCCTTTGTGTAAAATGATTGATTTTTCCTTCATTTTGTTGCTTATGATTTGATTTAGAACCTCATCAGCTTCTTCCTTCACTTGAATCTTCTCTTCTTTCACTGTGCAGTTTAAATATAATAAATGTTTTTTCTTTGATTTCTTCCACTCCTAAAAAGAATTTGAGAAAATTTACTCTTTGTCCCCGAATTTATATTGAGTCAACCAATCAGTCCCTGAATAATCAAAACATACGATTTGATCCCTAAAATATTACAATTATCAACTATTTGGTTCTAAATTTGAACTAATTTTATACTTTTTAATCTCTAAAATTGCACTAATTTAATACTTTTTGGTCTTTGAATTTCAATAAATTTTATAATTTTTTATCCCTAAATTTGTACTAAATTAATACTATTTGGTCTATGAATTTGAACTAATTATATATTTTTTGGTCTCTAAATTTCTACTAAATTTATACTATTTGGTCCCAAAATTTGTATTAAACTTTTTATTTTTGGTCCCTGAATTTAACTCAGGGACCAAATCATTGACAAGTAGTATATATATTTTGATTACTTAGTAACTAATTAGTTGATTCGGTGTAAATTCTGAGATCGAATAATAAGTTTTCTCTATAATTATTCTCACAATAATCTAGTAACCTTTAAATTTATTTTTGATATTGTTGACCAAAAATGTCATATTATTGCACTCTGATCTTCGATTAATTTACGCTTATGAGTTATTACTAATTCTATGTTTTAGTTATTCAGAAGTAGAACTCATTAAAATGCAAATCAAATAAATATATATTCTTTTTACATGTAGAATTCGTTATTAAGCCAACAAAAGACAGTAATACCTAAAATTGGGAAAAAGCTAGAAGTGTTGGAAAAAAACTTGTTCTTAAAGTGATTGATCTCAACGTAGACAGAGACATATACAAGCAACATGTGTATCATAAATTTAAGACTTGAGATAAATAAGGCTGACACATTCTGCTTATGTTTGGTAAAGTTTTTAATGTGATTTAATGTCACTTACGTACATTTTCAGTTTTTATCATAAGTTAAAATCTCATTTTGATCCTCAAATTTTGGGATGATTTTCATTTTGGTCCTAAGCAGGCAAACGCAATAAGAAATCTCACCAATAAATGAATTGATAAAAAGAAAAAGAAATTTTTCATTCTTAATCGCAAAATAAAATTAAATTTGTGGTTAATTTTTCTTTAAAAGAATGAAGATTGTTCTCTAAGTATGAAATTTTTTTTTGGCTCTTTGCTAACTCCTTATTATGTCATATATGAATAAGAAATGATCCATTTTAACTGTCTAATTAAGTTATAAATAATGGCAAAAATGGGATGAAATTACATTTTGAGGACCAAAATGAAACAAATGTGAAAGTTTGAGAATCAAAATCGAACAAAAAATAGTTTTAGGACTAAAATAAAATTTACTCTATAATATGAGGACCAAAATGACTATTTGGCCGAGATAATATATATTTATTATCAATATGAGGACATTCATATTTTCAAAATGAGGATAAAATCAATGAGAATCTTTTTGGTCATAATTCATGAATGAGCATGTTATAGAATGAAAAAATAAATAAATAAATAAATAAAAGACTTCAAGAATTACAAGGACATTGTTTGAAAAATGAAAATCAAGATTGAAGCTTGATCCTGTCTAAAATAGTAAAATCACTTACTAATAAAAAAAATCCTTCATTTCCAATCCATAGACTCTATAGTTGTTGATGCATTAAATATATAAAAGTGTTCTTTATTCAAATAAGGTATTTCCTAATTACCAACATGCACTAAATTAAAAATTTACTTACCCATTTTAAGTCGTTTGAAACTCATTGTAACCCATTTTTAATGGAAAATATAATTGAATCTTAAATTGAACTTTCTAAACATATTGCAGAATTCCCCAAAAAATACAAATTGCATTACTTTTGGTCACTCTTCCACTCTGCTTTGTCTACATAACATGATTACATGATTACATGACTAATGAGTTAACTATTTCTTGTAATTAGTGACTAATGAGAGAGAGTATTGGCTAAAAGCACTTAATTAAAGCTTGAAGATTGAGGTTATTAATTAATTGTGGTTACAATGGGACGATTGGTTGCTGGATCGCACAATAGAAACGAGTTTGTTCTCATTAATGCTGATGAGACTGCAAGAGTGAGTACATTACATCTCTCCTTCATTCACACTTCGAAGTAAATTGTTTAATCAAATACTCATTTTGGTACTCAAATTGTGGAGTAAGTTTCATTCTAGTCCTAAAACTATTTTTTGTTTGATTTTAGTCCTCAAGCTTTCACATTTGTTTTATTTTAGTCCCAAAAATGTATTTTGTCTGGTTTATACCGTTATTTTTAACTTAGATAGTTTTTTTTTTGGCCTGAATTCTAACTTTAGATAGTTGAGATAGATCATTTCTCTCTTATATGTGCCATAATAAGTGAGTTGACAAAGAAATAAAGAAAAATTTTCACTCTTTTAAAGAAAAATCAACCACAAATTTGTCTCCAATCTGTGGCTAAGTTTTAAAACTTTTCTTTCTCTTATCAACTCACTTATTAAGACACGTATGAGAAAGAAATTGTCTATATCAAATGTTTAGATTATAAATAATGGCAGAATCAGAAGAAATCACATTTTGGAGATTAAAATAGAACAAATGTGAAAGTTTGAGGACCAAAATGAAACAATAAATAGTTTTAAGACTAAAATGATACTTACCCCATCGTTTTAGGATCAAAATAAAGTATTAACCTTTTTTGTTAGTTAGTTAGTTTAGATATTCTAGAAGATTTCCCCTATATATTCTCTATATATTTGTTTAGTCAGTGCAAACCTCTCTGGTTTATTTAATTGTCTTGTTTTTCATTTTGTGGGATGAAGATCAAATGCACATTCTACCTTATTGAGGAAAAATTGGTTTCTCCTTCAATCACTTGCTCTAGTCTTCATGGAAACAGTTTCTAATTAGTTTATTTACTTGATGTGTTAGTTAGTTTGGATATCCCAAAAATGGCAAAAGCACTCTTTAAGTCCACAAATTTAACCCCAATTATCAATTTTATTTTTATTTTTTTGCGGTAAATTTTGCCCGAAGGTTTCACATTTTAGTCAATTTTATCATTTTCTCTTACTTTAGTCAAATATTAATGACAAAATGATCTACGTGATTAATGATACATAATATAAAATTAGTAAAAAGAAACTCAAATCGTAACTCAAATTGAAAAATATGATGAATTATTTTGTTAATTTATCAAAAGAAATTAACCAAGGATAAAATTGACTAAAATATGAAATATTAGGGATGAAATTTAGGAGACCAAAAAGATACTTTTGCCTCCTAGAAAAATTTCCCTTGTAAAACAGTGTCTACTTTCTAGTAAGTATTTCTATAACATGCTCTTGCAATTTGGATCATTTATAGTACTTTAGGAATGTAGTGCTGGGGGAATGACTCAGCTAAAGTATGAAAGTTGAAGTGTTGTATCTCTACCATTGATTTGTATTAAAAGTCAACACATGCATTTTCAGTCAACTCATCCAATGGCTATTAAATTATACTTTAGCTATACTTTAGCCACCATAAATTAGGTGATCCATTTCCGTAGTGTCGAGAGAAAAAGTGTCAGTAGGACTTACTTTCTCTCTTTACTTGTTCTTTTCTCTCTCAACACTACTTATAGTGCATTATAGATGATATAAATTAATACTATTGATGATGCTTCATATTTTATGGGATGAAGTTGGAGTGCATATACAATATTAACAATTGGACATAATTAATTTGGTTTTCAGGTGAACAGTGTGACAGAATTGAGTGGGCAGATTTGCCAGATTTGTGGGGATGAGATAGAGGCAACATTGGATGGAGAGCCTTTTGTTGCTTGCAACGAATGTGCATTCCCTGTGTGCAGAACTTGCTATGAGTATGAAAGAAGAGAGGGAAACCAAGCTTGCCCTCAGTGCAAAACCAGATACAAACGCCTCAAAGGTCAAATTTTTTAAAAGTAAACTACTAAATTGGTTTCTGGATTATTGGCTCGCTGACAGATTGGTCCCCGAATTTAGGAAATTGACAAATAGGTCCCCGAATTTTTTTAACGTTAGTCAAATAGGTCCCCGAATAACATGCACAGAAGGATCTATTTGACAAATGTTAGAAAAATTCGGGAACCTATTTGACTCGTTAGAAAAATTTGGGGACCTATTTGTCAATTTCCTAAATTCGGGGACCAATCTGTCAGCGAGTCAATAATCCAGGGACCAATTTAGTAGTTTACTCAATTTTTTAACTATATTTCAATTCAGATAGATCCAGTAAACTAGAAATTGGATCCTCTGAATTTAATTTATGTGGATTTTCTGCATTTGGCCAATTTTTATACGTTTAAGTTCATGTTCACTATTAAAATCTTGACATGTGGCGACTTCATTTAATGAAACAGCTAAGTTTCTCTTGGCATCTAATTAGTGACAACTGCAGAGAGATTTTAAATTCAGAGGGTCCATGTTGCATAAACTAATCATTTGGTCCTTAAAAATGACAATTAGTAACAAGTGAAGTAGTAGTGATGGGTACTACTCAGTGTTTCCATAGTACTTGGGCTACCTAATTTGTTTGGGTATTTGATGGGTCAATATTTTTTGGGCCCAATTCTAATTTTTCCTTGATTAATATGTTCTTGTAGGCTTGAACTCAAGTAATCTATATGACTAGTTAGCCACGAGTAGCTCTAATGATAAGACAGATTGAAATAAATATTTTGGCTCAAGAGATTAAAACAGTATATTATTTAGTCTATAAAAATAATAAATAAGTATACAGTTTTGATCTTTTAGAGACTAAACTATGTATATATATATTTCAAATTTTCAAGGATCGAGTTATTAGTTCAATGATCTTGTTAAGACCAAATTATTAATTTACTCTTTTTCCATATTGTCAATGAGCCATTTTAACACATAAAAACTACTTTTTTTTTCATGGGTGAAAAATATATTATCATGACACTTCACTCTTAAAGTATTTTTAGGAAATTCGAGTACCTATTATGTTTAGGTTAAAATGAACAAAATTTCTTTCGATTTAAGTCATTATCTAGAAAGTTCTCTAAACTTTCAAAAGTGAGATAAAAAAATCCTTGACTTTTTTATTTTATATAAATGACCTTTTTTTTGTTAAAATATACATTGAAAAATTCAATATTTTTTTATTGTTTTTGTTACTAATAATAATAAATTTTAAGTAAATTAAAAATACAACAGCAATCATAAAGTTATAAAAAAATATATTAATGAAATTTTTAACAAAATGGATCTTTTGCACAACAATAAAAATTTAAGAGGCTTTTTTTGTCACTTTTCAAAATTTATATTTTCTCCATATTGACTAAAGTTTAGGAGTGTTTTTATGCATCTTAACCTTATGACATGTTTGAGTATAGAAACATTTGGGCGAAAGCACCCGCACTTTATACCAATTTTCAATTTTGTCTCTTGATTTATTTTTGCGGTCAATTTCATCCCTAATGTTTCACATTTGGGTCAATTTTATCATTTATCTAACTTCTTTCAATAAATTAACAACATAATTCATCATGTTTTTCAATCTGAGTTAGGATTTGAGTTTCTTTTTCTATCAATTTTATATTACATGTCATTAGCTACATAGATTCTGTCATTAATATTTAATTGATTAAAGTAAGAACAAAAGATGAAATTGACCAAAATATGAAACATTAGGGACAAAATTGATTTTAAAAAAAGATTGAAGATAAAATTAAGAGTTAGTATAAAACTTGAAGATCAAAATGATTCTTTTACGGAAAGTATTGAGAACTAATTATAAATCTTTACTCCTCATCATTGTGGTTACTTTAGTTCATTAAATTCATCAATATATATATATATATAATCAATTCAATTCATCAATATATATATATCAATAGGGTGTGTTAGAGTGGAAGGTGATGATGAAGAGGATGATATTGATGACTTGGAAAATGAGTTTGACATGGGAATTAGAAGCAATAATGTTTATGGAGACCCTCATCACATTGCTGTGACCATACTTTCCTCTCGCCTTAACATTGGTGGAGGTTCACAAGTTATAAATGATTCAGCATCAGAGTTAGATAATGATGAAGCTTCTATGGCTAATAATGTTGATATCCCTCTCCTCACTTATGCCCAAGAGGTGCTTCACTCATTCATTTTGCTCTTCCATGCTTCTTCTTAATGGAATTTGAATTCTTTCAAATGCAGAGGTGTGAGTCTCACTGATACTGTTCTCTCGACACTACACCTGTAGTGCACTACAGAGGATTCATGTTCAGTGATGATGATGATAATGGTGTTTCTAATATTAATTAATTAAGAGAAAATTTATTGTTTAGTTCATAAATTTATATCGAATCAACTTATCAATTCTTAAATAATTAAAATACACTATTTGTATTATAAAATACTTCGATTGTTAACGATATAGTCTTTGTGACGATGTAATCCCTGAATTTGCATTTTCCTAATTCCTAAATTTGTACTAATTTTGTATTTTTTTTCTATCCTTAAAATTGACCAATGGACCAAATAGTTGGAAATTGTAATATTTCAGGGATTGAATAATGTATTTTGATTAGTTAAGAATTAATTTGTTGACTCGATATAAATTTAGAGATCAAATAATATATTTTCTCATTTTAAAGTCTAATTATGATTTTTTTTTCCCTATTAAGGATGTTGGGATTTCTGCTGATAAACATGCTCTTATTATTCCTCCCATGATGACTCGAGGGACACGTGTTCATCCTGAGCTTTATTCATCTATACCCAGTAAGTTTTTCTTTTCTTTTTCTTTCGGACTAAAATCTCATTTTGATCCTTCACATATTTACTTTTTTCTTCTTTCTGTAATTTGATTATTTTTTTTTTGGTAAAATAATTAGATTGTTTTTAGATTTCTTTCTCAATGTCTCTCGGCTCACAAGTTATTTAGTTATCAATGTTGGTCTTATTTAATGAAATTG
This sequence comes from Chamaecrista fasciculata, assembly GCA_003254925.1. NCBI lineage: Eukaryota > Viridiplantae > Streptophyta > Magnoliopsida > Fabales > Fabaceae > Chamaecrista > Chamaecrista fasciculata. Next base: position 53,561 of record QANZ01052096.1, on the reverse strand, counting down.
ATATTATAACTTAAAACAACGTTGATTAAATATATAAGTATATAACACTACTAATTGATAACATGAAATCTTACCTGTCGTATAAATACAATTTTTTAAATAAAAATAATCATTAAGTCATTTTTTTATTTTAAAATTTTTCATAAACTTTTTAGATCTTTTACAAAATTATTTTTGTTAATATGAATATAAAGTTTACTTATTTGTTAGATAAAGTGTTTTGTCATCAACTAATAATATAATGTATGACAAAATTATTACAACCACAGGTGCTCCTAAATTATAAGATAAGTCTTAATTATATTCTTAAACATTTTTTTTTGTTATTGATTATACCCACAAAATTTCATATTTGCCTCAATAATTCCCCCAACGGCTAACATTGTCTAAATCGTTAACGGAAAACGATAACGTGGCAAATTTTTTCTTTTTTATCTTGGTGTCAATTATATCCTTATAGTTTCATATTCGTGTCAATTGTATCCCAAAATTTTCACATTTTGTATCAATTGTATCCTTAAAAATGTTGATGTCAGCATTTTCTGTTAACAATTTAAACGACGTTAAACCTTAGGGTGCAGTTGAGAAAAATATAAACTATAGGAGTACAATTGACCAAAAAAAAAAAAATAGAACTACAACTAAGACTTACCCCATAATTTCGAAACATCCTTTTGCATTTCATATATTTAGTTAACAATAATATGTTGTCAATTTTAAATATCGAATAGAGAGTACTATTGATAATAAAAAAATGTGAGAAATTAAATTAAAAAAAAATTCTACTAAGGATCAAAATATATAAAATTTTAGTCTTTCCTTCTGCAATTTAGTTTAGTTCCATGTCCTTATTATTATGATGTTCAAGTTGAACCCAATTCATTAGACAACTTATTGATGGTAATGCTGTAGTTCAACCTAGGCCAATGGATCCTAAGAAAGATTTAGCAGTTTATGGTTATGGAAGTGTTGCATGGAAGGAACGAATGGAGGAATGGAGAAAGAAGCAGAATGAAAAACTTCAAATGATCAAGCATGAAGATAATAATAATGATGGGGGAAGAATTAATGAGGAATTTGATGATCCTGATTTGCCCAAGTAAGTGTTATTTTTTATTTATGTCAATTTTATAAGTTTGAAAATTGAAACTTATGCTATAATTGTTGCTTGATTTCATTTATTTGGAGCCAATGTGACCTGGAAACAATTAAAAAAGAGTGTACCTATTTGAAAGTGAATATGTTGCATAGTGTAAAAAAACGGACCGGTCATCAAACCGGTGGAAGGTTCGGGTCACTGGTTCAATGATTCAACCGCTGGGTCATTGGTTTAACCGGTTTACTTAAAAAATAAATTTTCAAATATACATATTCATGAAATACACATTAATATATTGCAATAATTTAAATATAAAGTAAATATTAAACACTTTAGTACCTTTGGAGCTATTTTGCAATTTTAACTATAACAAGTTTTGTAAAAATTACATATTGACCCCAAAATTTTTTTAAAGTTTTCATTTTAGTCCATCTATAATATGTATCCAGGGACTAATTTGTAATTTTTTGAGGTCAATATGTAATTTTGCAAACTTTGGCGGGTCAAACCGGTTTCACGGTTCGCTAGTTGAACCGGTGAGTACCGGTTCAACTGCAATCCGGTATTTTTATTTCTCCGGACCGGCCTAGGCTCCGGTTCACCGGTCGGACCGCCTGATCCGGTCCAGTTTTTAATACTATGATCTGCTGAAGTATAGATCGGTTCAATTTGAGCAAATGGCCCAAATTGTCCACTTTATGTATTGCAGCGAATCCACTTCCTATCCAATTCCAACGATATATGTTAGAATTGATGATTAGTATTCTTGTACTTCATTCCCCGTTTTTTCATATATACCAAAAAAAAACAATATATGTTAGACATTGATATAAAATAGCACATGGCACTTTAATTAGTGTATGATCATTTGGGATCAATGTTTTCAAAATCAGATCAGGTCATACAATTGGACCCAATTGAAAAAATGAGTTCAATCAATTCTGAAAATCATTTTGGTTGTTGGATCAGAAATAATTAGACATAACTGTCAAAATCGAGTTAGACTTGTAAGTCACTAAAGAACCGTTTGGTTCAATTAAAATATCATAATTTTATCTTGACCCCTCATATTTTAATTTTTTTCCAATTTAGTCTCTCACATATTTTTTTTTTCAATTAGTCCCTCAAAAATTGTTTTGTTATTAATTTTAGTCTTTCTATATAAATTATAATATTATAACACTAATTATTTGTGATAAATTATCAACTTATAACTATTTATGATAACGATAATTTTAATATTTATATTTAAAATAATTAGTAATTATTATTTATCACATTATCTAGTTCCACTGATTAACAACATCAAGCACTATTTTGATTCCGATAACATTGCTTGGGATTTTATGGTGTTATTATGTTTTTGAGTCCATTGTGTTTTATATAGTGTCTTTGTCAATGTTTCTTGATTTTTTTTTAATCAATACCTTTTGATCCCATTTTTGAGTTATTTCAACTTAATGTCTGCTTTCATGCACCAATGTTTCCAATTTATTTTGTCTCTTCCTAAAGTCTAGATTTTATACATAAATGTTAATGCTGTTAAAAGAACCATGTCTCAAAGTGTTGTTGTTTGGTATGTCAAAGAAGACAATTTGGCAAAATATTGTTTTTAACATAAATCCTGAAGATTTTCATTCAATAAGATCCTTAAATAATATTTGAATTTCTTTCAACAGAACTGATGAAGGCAGACAACCACTTTGGAGAAAATTACCAATTTCTTCAAGCAAGATAAATCCATATAGAATTATAATAGTACTTCGTATAGCAATCCTTGGCCTCTTTTTTCATTATAGAATCCTCCATCCAGTCAATAATGCATATGGATTGTGGCTAACATCAGTAATATGTGAAATCTGGTTTGCTGTCTCATGGATTTTGGACCAATTTCCAAAATGGTGCCCAATTGAGCGAGAAACTTACCTTGATCGCTTATCACTAAGGTATTTAATTTATTCATTTATTGGTCAAAATATGATTTTGTTCCTCAAGCTATGGGATAAGTTTCATTTTGGCCTTCTAACTTTCATATTTGTTCCTTTTTGGTCCTCAAAATGTGATTTCATCTAATTTCTATCGTTATTTATAATCTGGACAATTGAAATGAACAATTTCACTCTCATATGTCATAATAAGTAAATTGACAAAGAGAAAATGAAAAATTTTTCTTTTTTAGTCGCAAAATGGAGATAAATTTTTGGTTGATTTTTCTTTCAAAGAGTGAAAATTTTTCTTTTTCTCTCTTTGTCAACTCAGTTATTATGACACATATGAGAGAGAAACGGTCTATTTCAACTGTCCAAGTTATAAATAATAGTAGAAACTAGACGAAATCATATTTTGTGGACCAAAATGAAACAAATGTGAAAGTTTGAGGACCAAAACAAAACAAAAAAAGTTTTTTGGACCAAAATGAAACTCACCCTGTAATTTGAGGGCCAAAATAAGTATTTGACCTTCATTTATTTATTTGGGGTGTATTAATTATTGGAGTAAACATACAATTTGGTCCCTGAAATATTATTGAGCTCAAAACTCAGTCTCTGAAAGATTAAAATGTACAATTTAGTCCCTAAAAGATCAAAACAGTATATTTATTTATCCTTTTTATGATCTAAATAGTATACTATTTTAATCTTTCACGGACTAAGTTGTCATTTCGGTAATCTTTCATGGACTAAATTGTATGTTTACTCTAATTATTGTTCATTAATTTGATATAATCCTATAACTAATTAATAATGTCTTGTATTACTTTTTTAAAGGTATGAGAAAGAAGGAAGGCCATCTCAATTAGCAAGTATAGACATATTTGTTAGTACAGTAGATCCTACAAAAGAACCTCCACTTATCACTGCAAACACAGTTCTTTCCATTCTTGCTGTTGATTATCCTGTGGACAAAGTTGCATGCTATGTCTCTGATGATGGTGCAGCCATGCTTACATTTGAAGCACTTTCTGAGACTTCTGAATTTGCAAGAAAATGGGTTCCATTTTGCAAGAAATTCAACATTGAACCTCGTGCTCCTGAATGGTATTTTGCTCATAAAGTTGATTACCTCAAAGACAAAGTTGATGCCACATTTATCAAGGAGCGTCGTGCCATTAAGGTTAAATACTCATTTTAGTCCTTAAATTTCTGGAAAAAAATTAAAGGAGTGAGTTTCATTCTTGAAAAAAAGGAGTAGGTTCCACATTTATGGAAAGTTGGTTTGGTTCTTAAAAAGAAGGAGTAAATTATCAATTTAGTCTATGGGTTATATGGGCGTTATCATTTTAGTCCTTAGATTTCTGAAATGATCGATTTTGTTTCTGAAAATTCTTGACTCGGGGCAATTTAGTCCCTTCAAGGACCGGACTGTTGAGCGATACGGTATTCACCATATGGGATTAACATGCAACGAGATGTGATTTTTTTAGGACTAAATTAAGAATTTTAATAAATCAGGGATTAGATTGATATAGTGAATATATAATCTAAGAATTACCAAAATGTTAGTTTACTTAGAAATGAATAAACTAATAATTTGGTCCTTGAAATATCAATGATTAACAGCTCCCTGATTCCTGAAAGATTAAAATACATAATTAGTGCTTAAAAGATTAGAACGGTATACTCTTTAGTCCCTAAAAAATTAAAACGGTATACTATTTAATCTATGAAAAGGACTAATAATAAGTATACTGTTTAATTTTGATCTTTAAAGACTAAATTATTGTTCTTGTGCAGCGAGATTATGAGGAGTTCAAAGTGCGTATTAATGCATTAGTTGCAATGGCAAAGAAGGTTCCTGAGGATGGTTGGACCATGCAGGATGGGACTCCATGGCCTGGGAACAATGTGAGGGATCATCCAGGAATGATACAGGTGGACTAAAATGCATAGAATGAACAAAATTTTGTATCCATATGGTCATTTTTGCTCAAGTTTTGTGATGATATTTGATTATTTTCTATATATAGGTTTTCCTTGGTCAAAGTGGTGTATGTGATGTTGAAGGAAATGAACTACCTCGTCTTGTCTATGTGTCTCGTGAGAAGAGACCTGGTTTTGATCACCATAAGAAAGCTGGAGCTATGAATGCCTTGGTATAGAGTTTGTCCTCTTTCTTTCTTGAGTAAATTAACAATTCGGTCTCTGGTAGAATAAAATGATATACTCTTTAGTCTCTGAAAGATTGAATGATATATTATCTAGTCCATGGAAAAGATTAGTAAGCACTAAGTATGCTATTTTGATCTTTCAAGGACTAAACTGTGTATTTAAATTCTATTAGGGATCGAGTTGTTAGTTTACTCTTCTTTCTTCTCTATATTCATTTCTTGATATGGTCAAAATCTTATTTTGGTCCTCAAACTATGAGATAAGTTTCATTTTGGTCCTAAAACTATTTTTTGTTTCGTTTAGATTACCAAAATGTTATTTTGTTTGATTTTTGCTGTTATTTATATATAATCTAAACATTTGGAATGAACAATCTCCCTCTCATATATGTCATAATAAGTGAGTTGATAAAGAGAGAACAAAAATTTTTATTCTTGAGGCAAAAAAAAAAAAAAATTATTCTTAATTACAAATTGAAAATAAATTTGTAGTTGATTTTTTTTTCTACAATGAATTTTTTCTTTCTTTCTCTTTGCCAACTCACTTATCTAATATTATATGGCTCCACCCTTTTCTGGTGGTCCATGTTTAAAACTATAGTCTATGAAATTAAAAATAAGAGAAAATTTACTATTTGGTCTCTCTTTCTTTACTAAGTTAACAATTTAGTCCCTTATTTATTTTACATACATATTTGCGTGCCCGTTAGGGCACGCAAAGCCCCTAGTTATGATATATATGAGAGAGAAATTGCTCATCTCAACTATCTCAGTTTTGGGAACCAAAATAGAACAAATGTGAAAGTTTGAGGACCAAAATGAAACTTACTTCTTAGTTCGAGGACCAAAATGAGTATTTTACCTTTTGAACTTTCCATTTTTTTTCTAACATGTCTTTATCATGTATTTGATGATCATCAAGGTGCGTGTCTCTGCAATCATTTCAAATGCTCCTTATTTGCTGAATGTTGATTGTGATCACTACATAAACAATAGTAAAGCACTTCGAGAAGCCATGTGCTTCATGATGGATCCATTATCAGGAAAGAGAATCTCTTATGTACAATTTCCTCAAAGATTCGATGGGATTGATCGTCATGATAGATACTCCAATCGCAATGTTGTGTTCTTTGATGTGAGTAAGAATTTGTTATTGTTGTTATGTGTCCTTGAATATATATATTAAGTCAATTAATTAATCCCTGAATAATTGAAATACACGATTTGGTCTTTGAAAAATTTCAATTCTCAACTATTTGATCCTTCGTAATGATTTGGTGTCTGAATTTAAACTGATTTTATACCTTTTAGTCCCTGAATTTATACTAAATTAATACTTTTTTATTCTTGAATTTGTACTGAATTTTTATTTTTTGGTCCCCAAAGACCAAATCATTGACAATTGCAACAATTCAGGGACCAAATGATAGGTTTCCTCTTTTATATGGTATTATACTTTTAAGGTGAAGCTAATCTCTCTTGTTTTTTTGTCATAATAGATCAACATGAAAGGCTTAGATGGTATCCAAGGTCCAATATATGTGGGCACTGGGTGTGTCTTTAGGAGGAAAGCACTTTATGGATATGATGCACCTGCTAAGAAGAAACCACCAAGGAAGACTTGTAATTGTTGGCCTAGGTGGTGTTGTTTATGTTGTGGGTCTAGGAAGAAGGACAAGAAAGGGAAGTCAAAAGAGAAAAACAAGATAAAGAATAAGGAGGTTACAAAAATGCACTCACTAGATTATATTCAAGAGAAACAAGAAGGTAAATCTATAAAAATAAAAAGGAAAAGCATCCTTTTCATCCCTGTACTTTACATTAATTTTCAATTTTGTCGCTAATGTTTTTTTACTGTCAATTTTGTTTTCAAAATTTCACATTTTGATCGATTTTATCTTTTGACTAACTTCTTTTAATAAAATAACGACTGACTCCATCGTGCTTTACAATTTGAGTTAAGATTTGAATTTCTTCTTTTGTCAATTTTATATTACATATCATTAGGCATATAGAATCTGTCATTAATATTTAGCTAAGGTCAAAGGATAAAACCGATCAAAATATAAAACTTTGGAGACAAAATCGACAGTAAACAAACATTGAGGACTGAATTGAAAATTGATGTAAAATTTTGAGACGAACAAGATGCTTTTGCCTAAACTTTATTGTCTATTCTCATAGAGAAACTTATCTATTTTGATTGTCATCTTGTAATGCACTTAAAATTTCATTCACAGGAATTGACAATGAGAAGTCATCACTAATGCCTCAAATTAAATTAGAGAAAAAATTTGGACAGTCACCAGTTTTCATAGCTTCAACACTTATGGAAGATGGAGGCATTCCAAAAGCAGCAAGTTCTGCATCTCTCTTGAAAGAAGCCATACATGTTATCAGTTGTGGTTATGAAGACAAGACAGAGTGGGGGAAAGAGGTATACCACTTTCTTGTAAAATTAAATAGTGGTGTTTTAGACTTTGTGGTGAAAGGATCAAATACTTATTTTGATTTCAAACTATGGGCTAAGTTTCATTTTGGTCTTAAAACTCTTTTTCATTCCATTTTGGTCCTCAAGCTTTCATATTTATTTTGGTTTGGTTCACAAAATGTGATTTTATATGATTTCTGTCATTATTTCTAAACTAAACAATTGAAATATTAATGAAAGATTCTAGTCACAAAAAGAGAGAAAGAAAAAAAAAACTTTTTAGTCACAAAAAGGAAACAAATTTGTGGTTGATTTTTATTCCAATTAGTGACTAAGAATGAAATTTTTTATTTCTCTCTTTATTAACTCACTTATTAAGACACATATGAGAGAGAAGTGGTCCATCTCAATTGTCCAAAATATAAGATAATGGTAGAAACTTGATGAAATCACATTTTGGGGACCAAAATGAAATAAATGTAAAAGTTTGAAGACCAAAATGGAATAAAAATAGTTTTAGTACCATAATGAAACATACCTCATAGTTCGAGGACCAAAATGAGGTTTTAACCTTTTGAAAAAGTAAACATATAATTTGATTCTTGAAAGATGCACGAGTTGATAACTCAATCCCTGAAATTCTAGTTTACACACTTTAGTCCTTAAAAGTCGTTGAGTCAATACACTTTAGTCCATGTGACCCATATTTTAGGGATTGAAAAATAACTAAATTGTATTTATCCCACAACTTATAACGACAAAAGTGTGCAAACTATATTTTTAAAGATTGAGTTGTCCGCTCATGTATCTTTGAGAGATTAAATTGTACGTTTACTTATTTAGAAATGATCACATATTACTTACTACATGTATGTGCTGATGAGTTTCAATTACTACCTCTTAGGTTGGGTGGATATATGGCTCAGTTACAGAAGATATTTTAACAGGTTTCAAGATGCATTGTCATGGTTGGAGATCTGTGTATTGTATACCAAAACGACCTGCTTTCAAAGGTTCAGCTCCTATCAATTTGTCTGATCGTTTACATCAAGTTCTTCGATGGGCTCTTGGATCTGTTGAGATATTTCTAAGTAGACATTGTCCAATATGGTATGGATATGGTTGTGGCTTGAAATGGTTAGAGAGATTCTCATACATCAACTCAGTTGTTTATCCTTTGACTTCAATTCCCTTGCTTGCCTATTGCACTTTGCCTGCTGTTTGTCTTCTCACTGGGGATTTCATAGTCCCTGAGGTATGTAGGATCAATTAATTATTACCCTTTAATTAATTATCACTTTCTAGTTTCCATAGTGTGTTTTAAGGATCTCTTAGGATTTTTAATTCTCATACATCCTGTAGTTTAAAAAATGACACTTTGGTACCCTGTGGTATTTTCTATTAACACTTTGGTACCCTTTGGAGTTAATTTGTAATTTTAACCATAACAAATTTTACAAAAATTACATATTGACCAAAATTTTTTGAAGTTTTCATTTTAGTCCCTAGATAATATGTATCCAGGGACCTATTTGTAATTTTCTAAAAAAAATTTGGGTCAATATATAATTTTTGAAAAATTTGTTATGGTTAATATTACAAAATAACTCCAAAGGTACCAAGGTGTTAATTGAGAATACGACAGGGTACCAAAGTGTAATTTTTTAAACCACAAGGTACCAAAGTGAAATATGACCAAACCACAGGGTACCAAAGTGTAATTTACCCTTTAAAAAATGGTATACTTATTAATCTTTGAAAGAATCAAATGATATACTACAATTTAAACCTTAGGGATTAAAATAATTTATTTGGATAGAACATGTAATTTTAAGTTTATTGTTTAGAGAATCTTTGAAATGAAAAATAGTGAATAATTAAAACCAAATGTATACCTATAATGTCATACTATAATAAATAAAAAATAATGTCTAGATGAAAGTGAATGTGTCGTGTGAATCAGTGGTGTTGTATTGTGTTTGGAGGTAAGGAAGTTGTGTGTTCAAAGCTTGTTAAATTTTAAGCTTTCGTGATAAACTGGAAAAAGAAAGACAAGAAAAAGTGTTTCCAAATTTCACCAAAAACATATCTTATAAAATTACAATATAGAATTTGAAGTACTAAGAATTTTCACCCAAATAAGGAAATTAAATTTTTAAGTAATTTAAATATCTTTAAAATTTACTTTATCCAAATAACAATCTAAATGTGAATTTTGTGATTTAACTCTCAATATTGGCCAAATCTTATGAGTAGGGTCATTTAGCTTTATCAAAACTAATGTTTTTTTTTAAGAAAAAAATTGGCCTTATTTGGCTCTAGGATAAACTAATCAATTTAGTTTGTATGTGAAAGTGATGTATTATTATAATTCTAATGCTTTATTTTCTATTTACCAGATTAGCAACTTTTACAGTCTCATTTTCATGGCCCTCTTCATTTCTATTGCTGCAACTAGCATCCTAGAAATGCAATGGGGAGGTGTTGGCATTCATGATTGGTGGAGAAATGAGCAATTTTGGGTTATTGGGGGTGTTTCCTCCCACCTTTTTGCTCTCTTTCAAGGTTTGCTAAAAGTCTTGGCAGGAGTGAACACTAACTTCACAGTCACATCCAAAGCTGCTGATGATGGAGAATTTGCAGATCTCTATATCTTCAAGTGGACCACTTTGTTGATTCCACCTTTGACCTTGCTTATCATAAACATAATTGGAATCATTGTTGGGGTTTCAGATGCAATCAACAATGGCTATGATTCATGGGGTCCTCTTTTTGGCAAGTTGTTCTTTGCCCTTTGGGTGATTGTCCATCTCTACCCATTCCTCAAGGGAGTCATGGGAAAACATGAAGGTGTTCCTACCATCATTGTGGTTTGGGCCATTCTTCTAGCTTCAATCATCTCACTTCTATGGGTGCGAATCAATCCATTCTTGTCTAAAGATGATATTGTGCTAGAGATTTGTGGATTGAATTGTGATTGAAAGGCTTAAATGGTTTCAATTAGGATAAATTATACTTTGGTACCGTAAGGTATGGATCAATTTCACTTTGGTACTCCGTTCATTCAAGAAAATAGCACTTTAGTACCCTCTTCTACTCCTTTTCCGTTATCTTTTGATGGAAAAAAGCATGTGCATGGTAGAAAATACGAAATCCGGTCACCCTCTTAAACTCATATTTCACGATTCAGCCTAAAAAAAAACACAAAATCATTTGTCTTCCAATACATACTAAATCATGTTTTTTGGTGGCTGACTTGTGAAATATGAGTTTAGGATGGTGGATTTCGTAAATTTGACCATTCACATGATCTACACGTGCTATTTTCCATCAAGAGATAATGGAAAAAAAAAGTTTTTGGTACCGAAGTGCTAACAACAAATTGTAAATAAACAGGGTACCAAAATGTCACTTTTGAAATAACAGAGTACCAAAGTAAAACCAATACATACCTCACGGTACCAAAGTGTAATTTACCCTATATATTGTACGGAGAAGGTTGGTTGCAAAATGAATGGAGTTTTGATCAAATGCACACTTGGTTGTAGCTAATGCGACAAACACATTTGTGGTAGTTATATGTCTACGTACAAAGGAAGTAAAGAATATGGAATGGAAAATAAAAAAGATCAAGAGCTTCAACATTCTTTACACTTGGGGTTGTAAGTTTGTGGCCTTGGAATATATTTGTCAATTATACCTATAATCTTGGAAGAGGTAATTAATTGCTACTTGTAATATAATACCATTTGAATAAAGTTTATCATATATGTAATATTCAAATATGTTTACTTGTGTTTAAAGATCCTCTATCAAGAAGTATTAAATTTATGTTCTGGATAGTCTGATACATGACATTAATAAAACATCAGCCCTTGAGTTTATAGAGAACATGAAGTTTTCTTTCTCATTTTATCTAATGCCTTTCAAATGGTTTGGACCATTTCACACAAATGCTTTTTCCCATATAGAAATTGATAAAAAAAACTTCTCTTAAGCTATTATTGGACATTACTCATGACCAACATTGTCCACAATGCGACTTGACTCGTAAAAATGGCTGCTTCAACGATTCCATACATAAATTTTTGGTCAAGTTTATTTAAAATCAAAATAATGATGGAAACATATGGAATCAACTAAAGTCGTTTTAAATGAATTGAAATCTGATTATAATCTACAAAAATCTCACATCTTAAAATACTCAATTACTATTATACTCTTATTAACATACCTATAATTACCAATACTTCAATATATATTCAAATATACTCAAAGGGCATTTTAGTCATTTTATATCACTGCTCATTTATTACATCTACAACAATCTCTCTCTACCAAATCACTTTTCACCAATTCTCTTTTAATTTTTTTCTAAATTATTATAATTAACTTTTTACTTTTAATTATTTTTAATATTTAATAAAGTAATAATAATAATAATTTATTTTTTATTTAAATATTAATTAATATTATATTTTTATTATTAAAAATAATTTCTATCCCTCTTATTTAAAAGTTTACCATATAAATTGAAAAAATAAATTCAACCAAAATATTTAAAAATTTGATTTTAAATAACGATTCATTACAATTCTAGAACAACTCAGTATGTTTTCAACTTTTGTTTTCTCTATTACAGACTGATGTGTTAACTCGATAAAAATTAGATGGCTCAGAAGTCAAAATTTTGTCAAAAATTTATTTTGACGATATTAAATAATTAGTCGTAATATGGAGAGAAGCAGATGGACAATGATTGCTATTTTAACCCAGGGACCAAATCGTTCATGATTTTAACGTCACATGAACCAACCAACTCGTATTTTTTTAAGTGGCTGATTCATTCAGTCAATACAGAATGAAGGACCAAAAAGTAAGTGTCATCAAAGAAAATCATTTGGACAATATAAAATAATTGTAATTATAGTATGTATAATTATCAAGTGGAATAATCTATCAAAATAATCTAGAAAAGCTCCAAATTGGAGCTTCTAAAAAAATCTGATTATTACAAATCCAATGCAAAAAATCACACCAAACAAAAATCTACTTTTCAAATTTTTTATCCAAACAACTCAAATTATTCACAAAAACAAAAAAGTCAAAATGTAATATTCTATTTCAATTTTACCCCTATACAATATATCAATTTCCACACCCTTCTATCTTCCAATCTCGATCATTACATACCTATTTAAATAATTTCACACCCAAAAAATCTTCTTTTTCAAAATCTCATCCAAACATCATTTAATTATAATCCAATTAGATTATAATCCAATCAGATTATAATTTGATAGATTATCTAAACAAACTGACGCGAATTCATCTCACTCTCCATTGTTAGTGTGGGGGCACATGATGAAAAACGTGATGGACAATGCATCCACTTTGACTTTGTTTTATCCTTTTTTTTTTCTGATTACAAAGCAACATATTAGTAAGGGTTAAAGAGAAAACTACCTATCCTACAGTGAGCAATAAGGAATTTAATATATTTTCGCACATCAAAGGTTGAGTACTTGAAGGAGATATTGCTAAAATTGGACAATTGGTGATTGATATCAACTTTAAGGATCTCGGTGTCACCCCATTTCCTTTACCCCTGCAAGCTAGACAAGACATTGCGATCTCTGATTCCAATTTCCACATTGGTAATGCCCTTCTGCTAAAGGAATTGAAGTGAATTACGCAGAGTTGAAAGGGTTGCTTTGACATGCCTCTTTGACCCTTGATCCATTACTATTAGTTGTTGTCCTAAAATTGAAATCTAATTTAGATAATAGAACCTTCTCGCTAATAAACAACACTTGTTGGCCAAGAAACATTCCATGCTTGCCCAACTCCTTATAAAACAATGACTCTAGATAAAGTACCAACCACCCATCCTTACCTGGGTGCCTCAGTCAAATTTAGTGTGGGAATGGCTCCCTCCATCGACCACACTTCCAGTAACAAGGGTCATTCCAATATTGAGGCATCTGAGATGCTCAATGTAGTTTAAAAATGTAAACTTGTTCCAACGTCTTGCCTCCTTCCTGATACCTACTTCTAATTGAATTAGGTTTGCCTTCATGGCTTCATCTCTAGCTCTTTCAGCCTCAATCTTTTCTAGGACAACAACCTCCTTGGTGGTCTCAAAGGTAGCTATCTAATCTCTCGAGGTTTTCACTTGAGCAAGTTGGCCTTCTCTTGGCAACCAAAATCTTTCCTAAGGGAAATATTCTTTTTCTTTTCTTCCCCAAGGTGACCTTCTAGGTCTTTCTTTGCCTCCTTCAAAGCGATCACCTCAGCTTGGGACTTCTCTAAAGCCCCTTTTGAAAAAGTTTCTACTTATAGATGAAAACGCTCACTATAATGGAAACTTACAAAACCTTTGAAAAGGTATGGGAACAAAGAACATCTCTCCCTTCCTTATAGGAAAGAGCCTCCAACCTTTGCAAATCTCTTTTAGAAAATTCTCAGCACACCTTTATTCAACGATCAAACTCTCCCAACTAAACAAGCCCACCAATACTGGCAAAACCTTAATCCTTGCCAACACTAGGGACAACTCATGATAAGGCCCTACCTAATGTAGCAACTTGTAGGACCCCATGATTGTTTGCCCCTAGTGGTGTAAAGGTGGACACAACTAATATATGCACCTATGATAAAGATACATTGTGAATATCCATCGGATTGACTGCTCCTCAGGGAAAGATGACCTCCTTTTATTTGAACCATACCCCACTTATTCTTCGCTAGCTTCCTCTCTATTTTTTTTCTTCCTTTCCTTTCTTTCTTAGTGGTTCAAGGGAAATTATGTATTCACATATCTCCTAATCAAGGGAAGTGTCATGGCATGACTCATTTGTAAAAGAGGATCTTTGGCAACAATTGTCTGCTCTTTCTCCTTCTCCTTACTCTAGTACCTCTTTTTGGGATTGAAATCATGCACGATAAAATTTGAAGTATAAACAAAAGAGTGACCCCCCTCTGATTGAGTGTCCAAACCAACAATAGCACCATGCTTCTTCGAAGGCAAAGCCCCCTCCAAGCGAGCTAATAGATTAGTAATCAAGGCAACAGAGCCTACAAGGTAAAATGGTAAAATCAAAGCCAACCTAAAGAAATAAGAAAACTAAAAAAATGAACAAAATATAAATAAGTATAAAATACCCCTAAAAATATAACTTGGAAGTTATCTAAAATCAATTCCCTTCCCATATATGGGGTACACCTATTTGTCCTCCACACAATTAAGTTGTTCACAATGGACCCTCGAACAAGAAAAATTGGGAGTACTCCAAACAAAAGTCTTGAGCGATTATCACTTCAACATAGCCACAAGGGATGTACCCTACCACATAGCCACAAGTCTTCTAATTACTTATGACCCTAAAGAAGAAACTCGATCTCCCACATCCGTCGTTGTGTCCCTACCACATAGCCACAAGTCTTCTATTGAATCCAACCTTCTTCTCGTTGTGTTGCCTTATAGGGGAAAAGAAATAGCTTCACGGTTGTCTGACCTCATTAAGAACCACAGAGAGCCTATAATCTCGTAATAAAAGCTCATGCATTCGAGAAATAGTTGCACATGGCAAACATTAAGGCAATTCAATAAACCTAGTTCGAAAGTCGTAAAAGGTAGGCGGACTCCAAGATCTTGGAATATGTAGCTTAATGGTATATACAATTTTCTTGCTAGCTTCTTTAGACTGCACATAAGGTGTTTGATTTTATGACTGTGAGAAATACATACAAGAAATGAATAGTGTGATTAATTGTGCTGAGAGAATTAATTTTGTAGGGACCAAGATTTGGGGCGGTGATGATATCAGGTCAGAAGGCAGCACATTTGGCATTGAATGCATTGGGGAAAAACAATGCAATTGATGGAACATGTGGAGTTGGAATGGAAGTAGCACCTAAGCTTATTTTGGCTTTTGTTGAGACTACATAAATTGTGAATGCTTAATTAAACAATTACTTTCAAACTAGAAACTTTTTTTGTTTTTGGCTTTTCATTTTCTCTTCGTGGTTCCTCTCTTGTCGATATTGAGTTTTTGAAATAAATATCTAGTAAGTATGCATATTAAGTTATCAGTCACCAAATATTTTGTAGCCTGTTTGCCTTGTATGAGACAAAAGAATTGAATATATATTGATCATCATGGAAGGAGATAGTGATAGGAATTGTGCCNATCATCAATCCGATTGAAAGCTTGAGGTATAACACTTTTCATATCTGGTTTTAAATTCAGCTAGCGGATCTCAGGGTGGGTTTTCCCCGGGGGCGCAAGTTTTTTTTAATTTGCGTGTTTTCCGCTGCGTGTTTCCCTGGGGATTTCCCAACAGATAGTGCCATATGTAGGGCCAAGGACACCAGTTGGAATACATAGATACATATTGGTGTTGTTTAAGCAGAAGCAATCATTGGGAGTGGTGGATCAGCTTGCATCTCACATTGGGTTTAAAACTCGCTTCTTCGCAAGGCAGCATGACTTAGGCCTCCCAATCGCCATTGTCTACTTAAACTTCTAAAAGGAACTGGAAACAATAGGTGCTAATTAATCAACCCATGAATGTATCTCTCGGATAATTAATTCAGAGCTCTCCTTCAATCTCCACAACGTACTCAAAAACCAACCTACTCTATCTATGTAATATTCAATATACCTACCTACCTATCAAGACTAGCTAGTACTATATATAATGATATAACTAAATTATACATGGTCAAGAGGGAAGGTTGTATGTATATTTTCATACATCTCATCGATCCTATGCATGCCTACTCAATATTAATGGAGCCTTAATTCTCATAAAAAAAAATTCCTAAGGAGCTGGGTTCTCTCACTGTGCTCTAGTTCCATCTTCTCTACTAAAATACTGTTGTATGTGCTACTAGTGCATTATGCATGCATGGCATGCCCATCCATATATATATATATATGCCAATGAGGCTATGACTTTGTACTTTTTTTTTTCTTTTTGAATATTCTTCTCCTTTAAAAAACTCAATTATCCTATATAATATATGTACTTGCATGCATTCATAATAAACATGGAAAATGTAGAAGAACTGCTTGAACCAAGTCTTCTAATTACTTACGACCCTAGAGAATAGACTCCCACATCCATTGCACACCTGCAATTGAATCCAATCTTTTTCTCGTTGTGTTGCCTTATACGGGAAAAGAAATAGCTTCATCGTTATTTGACCTCCTTAAGAACCATAGAGAGCCTATAATCCTCTAATAAAGGCCACCCATGCATTTGAGAAATAGTTGCACATGGCAAACATTAAGGCAATTCAATACACCCAGTTCGAAAGTCGTAAAAGGTAGGCGGACTCCAAGATCTTGGAATTTGTAGTTTAATGGTATATACAATTTTCTTGCTAGCTTCTTTAGACTGCACATAAGGTGTTTGATTTTATGATTGCATACAAGAAATGAATAGTGTGATCAATTGTTCTGAGCGAATTAATTTTGCAGGGACCAAGATTTGGGGCGGTGATGATATCAGGTCAGAAGGCAGCACATTTGGCATTGAATGCATTGGGGAAAAACAATGCAATCGATGGAACATGTGGAGTTGGAATGGAAGTAGCACCTAAGCTTATTTTGGCCTTTGTTGAGACTACAGAAATTGTGAATGCTTAATTAAACAATTACTTTCAAACTAGAAACTTTTTTTGTTTTTGGCTTTTCATTTTCTCTTCGTGGTTCCTCTCTTGTCGATATTGAGTTTTTGAAATAAATATCCAGTAATTATGCATATTAAGTTATCAGTCACCAAATATTTTGTAGCCTGTTTGCCTTGTATGAGACAAAAGAATTGAATATATATTGATCATCATGGAAGGAGATAGTGCCATATGTAGGGCCAAGGCCACCAGTTGGAATACATAGATTCATATTGGTGTTGTTCAAGCAGAAGCAATCATTGGGAGTGGTGGATCAGCTTGCATCTCACATTGGGTTCAAAACTTGCTTCTTCGCAAGGCAGCATGACTTAGGCCTCCTTATTGCCATTGTCTACTTCAACTTCTAAAAGGAACTAGAAACAATAGGTGCTAATTAATCAACCCATGAATGTATCTCTCGGATAATTAATTCAGAGTTCTCTTTCAATCTCCACAACGTACTCAAAAACCAACCTACTCTATCTATGTAATATTCAATATACCTACCTACCTATCAAGACTAGGTAGTACTATATATAATGATATAACTAAATAATGCATGGTCGAGAGGGAAGGTTGTATGTATATTTTAATACAACTGATCGATCCTATGCATGCCTACTCAATATTAATGGAGCCTTAATTCTCATAAAAAAATTCCTAAGGAGCTGGGTTCTCTCACTGTGCTCTAGTTCCATCTTCTCTACTAAAATACTGTTGTATGTGCTACTAGTGCATTATGCATGCATGGCATGCCCGTCCATATATATATATGCCAATGAGGCTATGACTTTGTACTTTTTTTTTCTTTTTGGATATTCTTCTCCTTTAAAAAAGCTCAATTATCCTATATTATATATGTACATGTATGCATTCATAATAAACATGGAAAATGTAGAAGAACTGCTTGAACCAAGTCTTCTAATTACTTACGACCCTAGAGAATAGACTCCCACATCCATTGCACACCTGCAATTGAATCCAATCTTTTTCTCGTTGTGTTGCCTTATACGGGAAAAGAAATAGCTTCATCGTTATTTGACCTCCTTAAGAACCATAGAGAGCCTATAATCCTCTAATAAAGGCCACCCATGCATTTGAGAAATAGTTGCACATGGCAAACATTAAGGCAATTCAATACACCCAGTTCGAAAGTCGTAAAAGGTAGGCGGACTCCAAGATCTTGGAATTTGTAGTTTAATGGTATATACAATTTTCTTGCTAGCTTCTTTAGACTGCACATAAGGTGTTTGATTTTATGATTGCATACAAGAAATGAATAGTGTGATCAATTGTTCTGAGCGAATTAATTTTGCAGGGACCAAGATTTGGGGCGGTGATGATATCAGGTCAGAAGGCAGCACATTTGGCATTGAATGCATTGGGGAAAAACAATGCAATCGATGGAACATGTGGAGTTGGAATGGAAGTAGCACCTAAGCTTATTTTGGCCTTTGTTGAGACTACAGAAATTGTGAATGCTTAATTAAACAATTACTTTCAAACTAGAAACTTTTTTTGTTTTTGGCTTTTCATTTTCTCTTCGTGGTTCCTCTCTTGTCGATATTGAGTTTTTGAAATAAATATCCAGTAATTATGCATATTAAGTTATCAGTCACCAAATATTTTGTAGCCTGTTTGCCTTGTATGAGACAAAAGAATTGAATATATATTGATCATCATGGAAGGAGATAGTGCCATATGTAGGGCCAAGGCCACCAGTTGGAATACATAGATACATATTGGTGTTGTTCAAGCAGAAGCAATCATTGGGAGTGGTGGATCAGCTTGCATCTCACATTGGGTTCAAAACTTGCTTCTTCGCAAGGCAGCATGACTTAGGCCTCCCTATTGCCATTGTCTACTTCAACTTCTAAAAGGAACTGGAAACAATAGGTGCTAATTAATCAACCCATGAATGTATCTCTCGTATAATTAATTCAGAGCTCTCTTTCAATGTCCACAACGTACTCAAAAACCAACCTACTCTATCTATGTAATATTCAATATACCTACCTACCTATCAAGACTAGCTAGTACTATATATAATGATATAACTAAATAATGCATGGTCGAGAGGGAAGGTTGTATGTATATTTTAATACATCTGATCGATCCTATGCATGCCTACTCAATATTAATGGAGCCTTAATTCTCATAAAAAAATTCCTAAGGAGCTGGGTTCTCTCACTGTGCTCTAGTTCCATCTTCTCTACTAAAATATTGTTGTATGTGCTACTAGTGCATTATGCATGCATGGCATGCCCGTCCATATATATATATGCCAATGAGGCTATGACTTTGTACTTTTNTGCCAATGAGGCTATGACTTTGTAACTTTTTTTTTCTTTTTGAATATTCTTCTCCTTTAAAAAAGCTCAATTATCCTATGTGATATATGTACATGCATGCATTCATAATAAACATGGAAAATGTAGAAGAACTGCTTGAACCAAGTCTTCTAATTACTTACGACCCTAGAGAATAGACTCCCACATCCATTGCACACCTGCAATTNATATTCTTCTCCTTTAAAAAAGCTCAATTATCCTATATTATATATGTACATGCATGCATTCATAATAAACATGGAAAATGTAGAAGAACTGCTTGAACCAAGTCTTCTAATTACTTACGACCCTAGAGAATAGACTCCCACATCCATTGCACACCTGCAATTGAATCCAATCTTTTTCTCGTTGTGTTGCCTTATACGGGAAAAGAAATAGCTTCATCGTTATTTGACCTCCTTAAGAACCACAGAGAGCCTATAATCCCCTAATAAAGGCCACCCATGCATTTGAGAAATAGTTGCACATGGCAAACATTAAGGGAATTCAATACACCCAGTTCGAAAGTCGTAAAAGGTAGTTAGACTCTAAGATCTTGGAACATGTAGCTTATTGGTATATACAATTTTCTTGCTAGCCTCTTTAGACTGCACATAAGGTGTTTGATATTATGACTGTGAGAAATACATACAAGAAATGAATAGTGTGATTAATTGTGCTGAGCGAATTAATTTTGCAGGGACTAAGATTTGGGGCGGTGATGATATCAGGTCAGAAGGCAGCACATTTGACATTGAATGCATTGAGGAAAAAAAATGCAATTGATGGAACATGTGGAGTTGGAATGGAAGTAGCACCTAAGCTTATTTTGGCTTTTGTTGAGACTACAGAAATTGTGAATGCTTAATTAAACAATTACTTTCAAACTAGCAACTTTTTTTGTTTTTGGCTTTTCATTTTCTCTTCGTGGTTCCTCTCTTGTCGATATTGAGTTTTTGAAATAAATATCCAGTAAGTATGCATATTAAGTTATCAGTCACCAAATATTTTGTAGCCTGTTTGCCTTGTATGAGACAAAAGAATTGAAAATATATTGATCATCATGGAAGGAGATAGTGCCATATGTAGGGCCAAGGCCACCAGTTGGAATACATAGATACATATTGGTGTTGTTCAAGCAGAAGCAATCATTGGGAGTGGTGGATCAGCTTGCATCTCACATTGGGTTCAAAACTTGCTTCTTCGCAAGGCAGCATGACTTAGGCCTCCTTATTGCCATTGTCTACTTCAACTTCTAAAAGGAACTAGAAACAATAGGTGCTAATTAATCAACCCATGAATGTATCTCTCGGATAATTAATTCAGAGTTCTCTTTCAATCTCCACAACGTACTCAAAAACCAACCTACTCTATCTATGTAATATTCAATATACCTACCTACCTATCAAGACTAGGTAGTACTATATATAATGATATAACTAAATAATGCGCATGGTCGAGAGGGAAGGTTGTATGTATATTTTCATACATCTCATCGATCCTATGCATGCCTACTCAATATTAATGGAGCCTTAATTCTAATAAAAAAAATTCCTAAGGAGCTGGGTTCTCTCACTGTGCTCTAGTTCCATCTTCTCTACTAAAATACTGTTGTATGTGCTACTAGTGCATTATGCATGCATGGCATGCCCATCCATATATATATATATGCCAATGAGGCTATGACTTTGTACTTTTTTTTTCTTTTTGAATATTCTTCTCCTTTAAAAAAGCTCAATTATCCTATATAATATATGTACATGCATGCATTCATAATAAACATGGAAAATGTAGAAGAACTGCTTGAACCAAGTCTTCTAATTACTTACGACCCTAGAGAATAGACTCCCACATCCATTGCACACCTGCAATTAAATCCAATCTTTTTCTCGTTGTGTTGCCTTATACGGGAAAAGAAATAGCTTCATCGTTATTTGACCTCCTTAAGAACCACAGAGAGCCTATAATCCTCTAATAAAGGCCACCCATGCATTTGAGAGATAGTTGCACATGACAAACATTAAGGCAATTCAATATACCCAGTTCGAAAGTCGTAAAAGGTAGATAGACTTCAAGATCTTGGAACATGTAGGAATAAAATAACAAGACTTACTCTATTTGTATAAAGTATGGAATGTTTAGGGGCAAGAACAACCTAAAACTTCACCCCATTGACACCTCTTTCTTTTGGATGTTGTCAATCGCCTTCTCAATCTTAATCGAAGAAAGAGTACTCTTGGCCTTTTCCCCCACCTCCGCCTCGATTGTGGAGTCCATCTTTCTCCAAAAGTTGGCATCAACCCACATTGTGGGCGTCCTCTAAGTTAGCTACAAAATTATTTTTTATAAGAAGCCCTAAAATATGTTACTTCGTAGCTTTGCAGCACACATTCAAGTGAGTTGCCCTCTTTTCAAATGTGCATCCTAAATAAGTCTTGATCATACTCTAACATTGCAGATGAGCATGAAGCCTCTCCCATACGGACCCTCTCGTCTTTCGAATCCTCCAACATACAAGAATCGATCTTGCTCTTCTCACATCAAAGACATAATGTCATCCTCACAAGTAGATGATAAGGGATTCTCCTCACTAGATGAAGATCCAACCACGTTGCATGAAAACAAAGTGCTATCTCCAATAGAAGACATCATATGCTCACTCAAAGTCGGGTTTTTAAAATCCTCACTATAAGCGAAATCCCCCCCCCCCCCCCCCCATATATAAGAAAAATTTTCAAAAGAATAATGGAATACAACAACTAAAACAAAAGTTCAAATAATTGAAGAAATGATAGAAACATGGATTTAAATCAACAAATGAGCACGAACTAGAAAACAAATAAATAAAGAGAGAGAATAAAGCCAGTTTCTCATAGAGAAACAATATAGTACAATATGATATGAAGGACGGAAAATGCTAAATTCCCATCACAAATCAGGCAATAAGAAGAAAATCCTTCCAAGGAAGAGAAAAACTGGTAGAAAATGAAAAGTTAAAATTTGTAAAGCTTGAACTAAAGCACTTTAGTCGCCCTCGCCATAAAAAATTTTGCAACAAGTGTCACATTACTTTATACTAAGGACTAAGGGATTAGTAATGGAGCAAACCTCAAATTGCCTTTAGGGTGATCGTCCAAATCTTCCATGGGAGCACGCCCTATTACGTGAGGATGACTGCCTAAATGATCCTTCATCCATGACTAAAATGATAAAGAGTTACAACTAATTTCATCCTCTTATATAAACACCCAAATTTGATCTTCGCAAGGTGCATTTCTCATTCTCCAGATTTACACTCTTTACTTCTTTCAGATACTTACTAACTTAACCGCTGGTGGAGAATCATGAGCATGGTTGTCAAACTATAGAGTTAACTCGTAAACTCACCAAGTTGTTTGGGTTTAATATAGTTGTTTGGCAAACAAAAGAACAAATCTGCATGTGACATTGTCATACGAAGTGTACTTTGTTTTGAGAATTAACTCATATCGCGTGATCTGTTATTTGTTGAGAAGAGAATTGTCGATTTAGTACTTTAGTCCTTTTTGTTATGTAATAAGAGGCATATTTATGTTTACTTTAAATTAATTTTACACTAAAATGATATATAAGAGCAAATTTTATCATAAATACTTAGGTAAACTGTTACGAGTTTACGATCCGAGTTTACTCTTCTCTACGAGTTTACTTGAACTCTCGAGTTTAAATGCGTAAAAATATCTATAAATATCCCAATCCAACATCCATTGATCAAAATAAATAAATTCAAGTATCTAACACTAATATCACTATAACAAATTAGCAAGATAAAATTATAAATATATTTATCATACTATATCATAAAATAATATAATATATAAAATAATATATTTTATTATATTTTATAAGATAATAGATATAGCGCTCGATTTTGGGGATAAAATCGCGATTTTAGCGATTTTAAGAGCTAAATCACAATTTTAACAACCTTGAGCTCAGTTAATGCTTCCTTAATCTTCTGAGCTCTTGTCCTTGTAATTGGTTCACTTGGAATTTGCAATAGCTCAATGACTTGCTATTTTCCATCACTTCCAAGCTATCGTACTTTCTTACAGTCTTACAAGTCACCATCACAACTCTTTAGTCGGAATCTTCCAACATCATCAAGGACTATAAATACTAATACAGGTTATCTAAATTTTTTAGGCAAAAGTATTGTCGGTACCCTCAATGTATGGGGTCATTTTCAGTTATACCCCCAATGTTTTTTTTTTGTCAATTATACCCCAAACGTTTTACATTTGAGTCAATTATACCCCAACCCTAATTTTTTTTTTTGTTTTAAGGTCCTTGAGTTTCTATTATTTAGAAATCCTCCATTCTCTCAAGATTTTTCTTTCACACGAGTCTCTAAATAATTTCAGAACAATCCAGAATGTTTTTCGTCTTTAATGAACTGGTCCCTGCAATTGAGAAACTCAAAAAATCTCTCTCCTATTTTTTTTCACAGTTCCTACTATCACACACAAACTCGCTGATGAGCCTTGAATACAAAGAAATCGAGCAGAAATACCAATAGCTCTCGTTCCCGGCATTAACACACAATATCAGGTGGCAGCGCCATCGTGGTCGTTGAAATTGAGAAGTAAACTAACTTCAAAAACCCTTGGGAGAGAGAGGCAAAATAGAGAAGATAGGTGAGGGAGGTAGTTTTAAGGGAAGGAAAAGGGATGGGAACAACGTAATTTAGAGGAGATGAGGATGTTGAGGACGACGAGGAGAAGAATCATCTCGACAGAAACGAGGATAAAGTGGACGACAACGATGAAGTGTGGTGGTGATGTTTTAGGGTAAAAGAAGAAGGGTTGTCAATGGCTTCTAAGGACCTGTTTGTTAACCATGACAATCATTCTGGATCATTCTGTAATTAGTTAGGGACTCGCGTGAAAGAAAAATCTTGACAAAATGAAGGATTTCTAAATAATGGAAACTCAAGGACCTTAAAACAAAAAAAAAATAGGGGTTGGGATATAATTGACTAATTTGACTCAAATGTAAAACAATAGGAGTATAATTGACAAAAAAAAAAACATTGAGGGTATAACTGAAAATGACCCCATACATTAGAGGTACCAACAATATTTTTGCCAATTTTTTATTTTGTATTTTTTTTTTATTTTTTAAGTAATAACATTTTATTATTAATTTTATGACAAAAAATTCATTGTTGATTATTATTAATAATAACCGAAAAATATGAAATTATGAAACTACGAAATGTTTAAAACAAGAAAAAATATATTTTTTGGTCCTTGAATTGTTACCGAGTCAATGATTTAGTCTCTGAATTGTAGGAAAATGTGAATCAGTCCCTGAATTTTACATCACCATCAACCTTTTGATTTTTGAATTTTACACCATTATCAATCTTTTGGTCTCTTAATTGTAGAAAAATATAAATTAGCCCATGAATTTTAAACCACAGTCAATCTTTTGGTCCCTGAGCTATTAACCGTGTGGATCTTTACACTACAGTCAGAGACCAAAAGGTTGACAGAGGTATAAAATTCAGGGACTGATTCGTATTTTTCTACAATTTAGAGACAAAAAAGTTGACATCGGTATAAAACTGAAGGACTAATTCATATTTTCATACAATTCAAGAACTAAATAATTGACTTAGTGACAATTCAGGACCAAAAAGTATGTTTTCTCTTCATCAAATATCAAATCGCTAAATAGGATAGAGGGAGCTTGGGCGAGCGAGTTAAATACACTATATCTATAGGGCAACACACTCACTACTCCATGCGTTACGACTCTTACTTAGCGTACTTCTCTCTCTATCAGTTCAGTTGCTATTCTTTCAGGCAAGCTTCGTTCTCTTCGCTTCTCAGTTTCCTTTTGCAATATTGAATGTATTGTGTGTGTTCGTTTGATGTGAAGTCACGATTTAGGGCTCTGAGTTGGATTTGGAGATACGCCTCTGCTTTCTGTTGTTTCTGCCGATTGCTTACTTGTCTTTGTTCTTCTGTTTTCGAATTGATTTCTGGGTTTCAATTATAGGATTGATTCACTAGGGATGTAGTTCCCGTTTTTTCTTCATCTGGATGTGGAAGCCACGCCGTTTACATCTTCGTATTATGATTTAGTTTAGTTGGGCTTTGAAAGGAATTGAAACGGGCAAGTACTGTTAGCTTTAACGTGTTGTGGAGTTTGCAAATTTAAACTTCTATTAGCGTTTCAAAGAAGAGGATTACAAAATTTGCTTGCGTTCTGCTTGACCCATGCAATGATTTGTTGGATTTGATGTTGTCCGTATATAATATATATATTTGAAAGAAGTCATCATAATAAATTAAGTCTATTGAGCATGACTTTTCCCCCTTTCTTTTTCACAGGCTGATTTGCAATGACAGAACCTTCCAAGGTCATTCACGTTCGAAACGTGGGGCATGAAATATCCGAAGTACATTCTCTCTCTTTCTCTCTGATCGTCTTTCTGTTGGTATTTTGTTTTTCCCTTGTTTTCTTAAGACAATCATGCCATTGCTAAAATGGCTTCACTGATTTCGCTGATGAAAAGTGACCAGAATTAGGCATTGACCAAAAGGGCCACTTTATGTGAAAGTTTGTAGGTTTCTTTATCTATGTATTGACTGGAATTCTTTAGTAAGCCCTAATTTATTTTCCTTGTAATATAGTGGTTGTAATCCATATTGCATGTATGCTAATTATAGACCACTCCTGTCATCTAAAGTACTGACCTACAATGTATTTGTATTAAAAATAGATGGTATTAGGTTAAAATTTGGTTTTCCCCCCTTCTAACCTTAGTGACCATTCTGATATTAATATTTCAATTAACAACAATTCACATGACACTTCGAAAGACAGAATAGTTAGTTTCATGATTCCCTAACTTCACGTTGGTTTCTAGTGAGCCTTAATTATGATATTGCCCAATTTAAGCCTGCACTTAAATTATGTCTCCCAGTCTGATTTCAAATAGCACTCAGCAGGCATTTGGTATCCATCAGATAACGCAAAGAAACCGTAGTTTTAATTTATTAAGCAATAATATTTAAACCGACACAAGCATTGTATTATGACAAAATCTAAATTCTCTCTTTTATTTCAATTATTGCATTGTTTATGATAAGAACACTTACTCAGTAACATGACAAAGTCTAGAACTTCTTCTTTGTTCACACCTTCTCACTGGTCAGCAGTTTTTCCCTCTCGGTGATTCACTGGTTGTGGCTCTAATTAGGGGGGCATTTTTCTTCTGTTCCCCTTTTCCTTGCTTTATTATTCTTATAATAATTATAATAATAATAATAATAATAATAATAATAATATCAAAACATGTAAACCCATCTATTTGACGTAATGTCATCTTCTGTCCACAGTTTGGGTAACACTATATTAGTGTATTTGAAATGAGTACTGGGATTTCTGTTTTTAGATATAGGTACCGGTTGACTAATTAGAGTGTGAATTATGTTTTCTTTTACTAATACATGTTTTTTCTTTACTTTTAACTATAATGTTAATTGTGCTAGATTAAACACTTTTGTATTGTGTAGCATGCTTTGATGTCATGAATTTTTGCAAAACCATGTTGGTTTTTACCTGGTAAAAGCTGGGAACAACATAATATAAAGTATTATATTGTTAAATTTTTGTATGCTCCAGTTGGAAAATGGGATATCATAGAGGAATGGGTTGTCTTTATATTATAATTCCCATTTCTGTTCAATCATCAATGGAAAGTAAGAAGTCTTTTTGCACTAAAAAAAATATATTGATCTTGATGTCAAGCAAGGAAAGCCTCAAAGATACCAATGACCAGAACACCAAAGATTGGTGAAATAGATAAAATAGTTTCATGATATAGGCAATGACATCAGCTTCTCCTTAATTATATGCGCACCATGCCCAAACCATGAATACCGAGCAGCTTTGCAAATTAAAATTAAGTGAATAATACTTTCAGAACTTTTACAAGAAAAATGCAATTAGACTGTTTCTGTTTTGGTTTTCGATTTTAATTTCTAAAGCAGTTTTCAAAGAAACAGAGGATGCGTGGCCATTTGCAGTGCTATAAAATCAATTGAGGAATATCCTATAATCTAGTTAGATATTCACAGGGATGAACCACATAAAGAAGTCATGGATTGATGACCAAACTTTGACAAGATAAAATATTTTGTACCTACCATATCAACTCATGTGATCATATGTTCTATTGGGTGGAATAACCATAAAGTAGATATTATCTTTCAGTGAGATGGCTGGGTAGTTGGTAGCTCCAGCGTTTAGGCTCTGACTTTTAATACTTGAAGGATTCATAAATTTCACACTGTTTGGTTTCAGAATGATTTACTTCAGTTATTTCAGCCTTTTGGAGTTATAACAAAGCTTGTAATGCTGCGTGCAAAAAATCAGGTTTTCTTCTTGCCTTACTGAGATTTCCTGTGTGCCTCCAAACTTCAGTCTGCTAGTGTGAATTTTTCCTCTAAATACTTATGATCCTTGCAGGCTCTTCTCCAAATGCAGGATATTCCTTCTGCAGTTAGTGCTTTACAGTTTTATGCTAATGTCCAGCCTAGCATAAGGTATAAATAGATTGTTTATTCATTTCCAACTTTTGCTAGTTCTTTTTTTCTTTCCTCTGATGTTGCTTTTTTTTTTTTTTCTTTTGATAACTTGATCCTTGATGTCATCTAACTTGGGAAAAATTACATACTCTAAATTTTCTTCTATGCCAAGGTTGGTTTATAAATCTAGTTCTTCCTTGCTCATTCTAGGGGGAGGAATGTGTATGTCCAATTTTCTTCACATCAAGAGCTGACAACAATGGATCAAAGTCAAGGACGAGCAGATGAGGTTGGCATTACTAGGTTTCAGCTTCTGCATTTGTGAAGTGAAATCATACATCCTTGTTATTTGCTCATGAAAGCAGATATCAGAACAGCCTTTCCTTGGCATACTTGAATTTTTTTTTTCTCTTGATTTTGTTTATCCTAAAAAATCTATGCAAATTTTTCATAGATCTCGTCGTTATGGGCTTAGTGTGTTGAATTAATATGTTCTGCACTTTTCTTTTTCTCTTCATCATTTACTTATCTATGTATTCTCTTCTCTCTATTGCTTCTCTTCTCTGTGGTCTTCTGCTGATGGGAACACTCTGGATGCACAGCCAAATCGAATTCTCTTAGTTACAGTTCATCACATGCTGTATCCTATAACAGTGGATGTGCTGCATCAAGTGTTTTCTCCCCATGGATTTGTTGAAAAGATTGTAACATTTCAGAAATCAGCTGGTCTGTTTCTATATGATTCCTCCCTTTCTCTTTTCATCTTGAACTTCTGGTGCTTGTGGGCTTCACCTAGGTGGATCGTGGGTTTATTTTGATTATGTAATAATTTCTTTTGATTCACAAATTGTTATTATTTGCAAGAAAATGGGGAGAGTAACATGATGATGTTATTTAATTTTATTGGTAAATTACTTTCCACTTCCTTAAGAGATAATTTAATTTTTGAAAATATAACCAAAGCTCCTTGAAGCTAAAAAGTGACCAAAATTCTTCTATTAAAATATAACTTTGGAAGTGAAGTTGTATTTTATCTTCTGTTGTAAGGAAGGTCATTATTTCACTGGAAGGAATTGTAACTTTTTGTGAGTTGTAACAGAGGGGTAGTATTATTTTTGAATCTTTTAACGAAACAGAGTTTAACTAACCTTAATTATATTGAAAGTGCAGTTTTATATTTTTTCCATTTTTGAAAGTTAAGGAATTCTTAACTTCTTTTTAACAGTATTTTGCCTGTGCTAATGTGGTTTGAAATTGTATATTTTGTATTGATGAATAAAGCTTATCCTTATGTTTGGATTATACATGATTAGCTATTGTTTGTTGTGTTGATTGTCTTATATATGAAAACTCTTCAGGTTTTCAGGCACTAGTTCAGTATCAATTACGCCAGAGTGCTGTTGTTGCTAGAAGTACACTTCAGGTTGCTTTGTGTTAAACTTGAGCTTGTAGCTTTAATTGGCCAGTTAATCCTGATTTGTTTCTTAAATCATGATTTTTCCTTTTGAATTTTCTAGGGACGAAATATTTATGATGGTTGCTGTCAGCTCGACATTCAGTTTTCCAAGTATGTTAAATGCATCTGAACCATTTCATTGTGTATAATCTGGCTTGAAAGGCTAATTTTATTCTTGTGTACTAGTCCATTGTAGTTAGCCTCATCTTTCTTTCTCTATATTTTTTATCTCTTCCATGTTATTTACATTATTTTTTTTTTGTGGACATTTGATTCATTTAACTGCAGCCTTGATGAATTACAAGTGAACTTCAATAATGAGCGTTCAAGGTGATTTATAATCAGTTGCTGGCTCTCTCTTTTTGTTCCGTTATTACTCTCTTTTCAAAATATCTTATCATTGTTGCTAATTTTATTCCTCATCTTTTAAAGGGACTTTACAAACCCCAACCTTCCCACAGAGCAGAAAGGCAGGCCTTCACAAGTATGTTCTTGAGGTTCTCTTTAAATCTTGTGATAAATATTGTTTTCTAATGTCATTTCTAATGTTTTTATCCTTCTTTGGATCCTTTGTAATACAGCCTGGACTTGGTGACCCAGGAAGTATGTATGGTGTTCAAGGTTCCGGAGCCAGGGCAGGTGCAGAATCTTTGGAATTGCTTTGGTTGGTTTTGTGTGTTTGTCACTTCTTCTATTTTTATCATTTACTAATGATTTATCTTTTGTTTCTTTTTTCAGTTGGATTTCCGCAGGTGTGTATCATTCAGGCTGAGTTGAAGCCCTGATTGAGATTATTCTTGAACAGTTATGAGGCAGTTTCTATAATTTTGCATCTTTTGAAGAGTAGCATTACAATTGTCTAACAGATGATCTCTCTTTTTGCACTATTAGCATTGCTTGTTATGCCATACACCATTGTCGTCTTGCCCCTTGTTCCCCGCTTAGTTTATTAATGATACTGGACAAAAAGAGCTGTTCAGTTTTCATCTGGTTAGGAATTTGGGTGACCTCTGAGTATTTGTTTATCCAGCCAATTGATTTAGTGGGTATGAAGATGCATTGTCCTAGCTTTTTCAGGGATCTAATTTTTCTAATTTATGTGTCATACCCACGAATTGACTTTGGGTTCTTGGTTTGATGGCTCCAAAAATATGGGTCAATTCAATATTTTGGGTTACTCAAGTATTAGAGTCAAAGATATCAATAACTTTTTCTTCTCCATTTAGTTTTGGGTTTTTCTCCCCACCTTAATTTTCCTCACTTGATTCAAAATCCAATTTCTGGCCGCCACTTTTCCATCATCACTGTCTTCTTTAATTATTTGTTATTGGTTCCTTAATCCTTATCCATTGATTGATTCAAATCTTCTATTCCCTGTATTCACAACACTCCATATTCTTCCTTGCTGCTCTCGCATCAAACAGGTGTCAAGTTACCTCTTTTTTTGCACTGATATTGAATAGGAAGCTAACTTCTTCCAAGTCCCTTGATACACTTTCAAGGGTGTTATTGAGCTTAAGACCTAAGAATTCTACCTCTGATTTCATGAAGTTCAGACTGATAAGAAACCACTACGTACTATCGAATGGCTCTATGTGGGAAAAGAGGATCAGGCTACACAAGTAGACAAGGCATTATAAGATTCGGTTACACTCTTTAAGCTACTTCGGTCTGCCACTCCCTATTACATGTTCTGAAAATGCCAAAGTCATGGCAGCCTAGAAATTAAGAAATTCCATAACTATCTATTAGGCCCACTACTCTACCAGTCACGTCTTGTATGTTTAGCTATCTATATGCATTTTCTGATATGTTACATAATAAGATCTCTAGCTTATATTTAGTTCACTTTTGGCCATTGTATTCATTTTCTTTTGTACTGGAGCATGGTCTCCCCAAGGACTATTCAATTGGAGATTTCTGTGTTAATGATTCTTAAACCTAGATCTCTAATTTCCCTCATCAGCTATGTTCCTTTTCCTTCTATTATTCTAAGTGCTTGAGCTGTTATAATTGGGTATTAGAACCGGTTTTTTTTTTTGGAGAGAACACTAGAAATACAGCACCTCAAATTGATCAGCCTGCACCACATGCCCTAGATGCAACAGCTTTCCTTTCTTGCCACAGAACTAGCAAGCTGACATTTCTCTTTTTGGTCTTCTCTAATTGTGATCGCCTGAATTTTCATCTTCTTTAACCTTCAGTTCTGCTAGACCATCCTTCTCTTTTTCCTTATTTATTTATATATTTATTTTTTGCATCTTGATTCAGCCATGATCTGCATTAAGGTATGCATAATATCCACTGTAATTTGTTTCATATCTTCAATGTCCCTTGTGTATTTTCACGTCTTCCTTTTCCAGTCTGCATATTCTCTTTCAAAATCTCCTACGCTTTCTCCAGGAACTGTCTCCTCTCTAATACCAATGATGGCACCCTGACAAATACACTAAAAGTTATATAAAATATACTGGATCTGATGGACAAAAAGAACTAATAGAAGCCAAATGGCCTTTAAGTAGAAAAATGAAAATTATGATGAAAGATGAAATACACCCTCTATCTATTTTAGGCACTAGAAATCTTCCAAAAACCATTCTAGAACTCATCCTTTTCCTTAACTTCTCCCTCTTGACCTTTTCCTCCCTTGATATAGTTTGGCAAATTTTGTGTTTTCCCACAACAGAAACACATCATGATGAGACCCAAGTGACCCAAGTGACTTTAGGGATCCCTCCCTCGAAAGCTAGTCACTGAGAGTGGAGAACCAATACACTTAGACTCCATTAAACATCCCATTTTACTTAATGTGGCACTTGGGCGTTTAGTTCTACCCAAGTCCCTGTCATAACATCACACCTCGAGGGTTGACATCTCAGCGGATGCACACAACAAATTACTTGGCCTTTAGAGCCTCTTGGTAGGTCAAAAGCCTTTGTAAGTAGACTTCTCCTTGCCATTGACAATCTATCTCTGATACCATTTGACGAGACCCAAGTGACCTTGGAGAAACTTTCCTCAAGCTACCTGTTGAAAGGAGAACCAAGACACTTAATGCTTCACTGATCATCCTATTTTGCTCGATGTGGGACTCGGGTTGTGTCATCCAATTCTGTTTGATGTGGGACTTGGGCATCCCATAGTATCCAAGTCCCCATTAGAAGTGTTAGAAGTCAACATTTATTTATTAGAGTTAGTAGGTAAGTATTTGTTAGCTAGATCATCAAATGTGCTAGGTCTTGTTGAGGTGTATAAATATGTATCCAAATCTCATTGTAATGGAACCCAATTCAAATCAAATCAAATCAAATCAGTCCATTCAGAAAATAAAATTTAACATGGTATCAAAGCCATTTTGAACCTATATGAGTTTCTCCTTCAAGCTTTGAAATTTTCTCCGCCTTCTTCCTTTGTTTCTTCAGTCTCTCTTCCATTAA
Source organism: Chamaecrista fasciculata (assembly GCA_003254925.1). Classification (NCBI taxonomy): domain Eukaryota; kingdom Viridiplantae; phylum Streptophyta; class Magnoliopsida; order Fabales; family Fabaceae; genus Chamaecrista; species Chamaecrista fasciculata. The sequence goes on along the minus strand of QANZ01052096.1, from coordinate 20,439 downwards.
ACTAGCGCTACACGTCTGGTCACTGTGCCCAACCATCTCCAGCCATTATCTTGCAACACATACAGCTAAATCAATGTCGCAGCATTCCTCTGTTAGAAGTCAATATTTATTTATTAGAATTAGTTGGTAAGTTATTAGCTAGATCATTAAATCTGGAAAGTGTTGTTGAGGTGTATAAATATGTATGCAAATCTCATTGTAATGCAACCAATTGAATCAATTTATAGAAATTCAACAAGAAGAAACCGAGGTATGAGAAAGGAGAATTTGGAATTATATTGATAGTATGAGAGACTAAGATCCTAACAGAAGATTACATAATTCAGTTGGAGAGAAAATAGGAGGAGAGATTATCTACAGATATTAATAAACTATCCTAAATTGACGGAGGCAGTTATGACGTGCTATTGCCTATCAAATCTCTTCACCCCTAAATAGTAGTATAGGTGAATGATAAACAACTACCAGCAAGTTATAATGGGCAAACCCAATAGGATACAAAAAATAGAAGCAAGTGCAGCATTTCAGAAGCTCCTGATCATTATTGTCTGACCCTTCTGTTAGATTGATAGAATAATTACAGATATTAATCAGATTCCTGCAATGATCACTAGAGCTAAGCAGACCTTCCAGCCAGCATCTTCCTCTTTTTCTCCACAATCATCTCCTGATCAGTAACTAATGCTGATTAATGACCTGATTATTTCTCACTGCATTCTTTCTCTTTCTATAATTCTATTATAAAGTATTTTTACATTATTCTTGGCTCATCATTCCCCCCAAACAGCCTCTTAGAGAATTCTGTTAGCCCACCTTTTATCTTACCTCCACATATCACATTCTTGCTGTCCAGGTCTGTAACACAGCTTTCCTCAGCCTAGTCTCCCCTCTTCCATTGTATCCTTCCTAGCATACCAGACTTCACTGTAGATAATCAGTTGTGGGAATTCAAATTTGGTGATCTTCAAATATTACTTTATGATTGGGGTTTCCTTTTTTTCTTTTTTCTTTTTGTTTTCATTTGGAATTGGGTTTATTTATTTTATTTTCCTTCTTTTTTAGAGTTTTTTTTCTTGTGGTAGTGGTGTGTGTGGGGGGGGGACAAAGACGAGAGAATGAGGTGGGGAGGGAAGACGGTTTCTTGAACTATCTGATTCTTGAACAGCATAAAAAGTTTTCTTCCATTTTGTGATGAACGAGTGAATGACATGATGTTATGAATAACATTTATCACAATATGAGAGAAGTAGGTTGCAAACATGAATATTAATTGATATTATTCATTTAATTAATTTGTTCATTCATTTGTTTTAATATCTAGATGGCCAATGCTGCAGCCATTGCGGCTGCCTTTGGGGGAGGTTTGCCTCCTGGAATAACAGGAACAAATGACAGGTGTACAATTCTTGCTTCAAATCTTAATCCTGATGTAAGCACCAGTTTCTTAATATATATATATATATATATTATTTTTGGACAAGATTATCTATATATATATATATATTTACTTCTGCTTGAAAGTTCGCTTTCCTTATTTTCCTTGTAAATTACTTCAGAGAATTGATGAGGATAAACTCTTCAACCTGTTCTCCATTTATGGCAACATTGTGAGAATTAAACTCCTCCGGAATAAACCAGATCATGCACTTATTCAGATGGGGGATGGTTTCCAAGCTGAATTGGCAGTGCACTTTCTGAAGGTTTGTTTCATGTGCATATTGCAGTTTTATATATCTTTGCCTCGGATACTCCCGTAATATTTACAAAACCTAGATTGTTTTCTTAATGTTTCTTGTAGAAGTGTAAATTTTTTAACGCTTTTGATAAATGCTCTTTCAATAAAGAGAGGAGAGAAGAACATTGGAGACAATCATTTTATGTATACCATTTTTGAAAAAGCATCATCCATAAGAGTGCTACTCATAGTTAGACAACTCATTAATTCTATAGCATATATACAGAATCTTAGGCATTTTTCTTGTTGCGAATTTCTTTTTATTTGGTTTTGTATAATGTATATAGGGTTTTCCTCAAATTCTATCCTATTTTACCACTTTTGGTTATTTAGTTGATGACATGTGGTTAAAGTACATATTCCTCTCCACCCACACGCCCATTCATAGACGAACAGAACAGAACTTAATGACACATGCTGCCCTGTCTCAACAGTTCAAAACTCCTTTACCAAATCTAGAATTATGTTTATTTGTTTTAGGAGAAATAGTCATTTTGGTCCTCAAACTACGTGGCTAGTTTCAGTTTGATTCTAAAACTATTTTTCTTTCATTTTAATCTTCAAACTTTCACATTTGTTCCACCGTTAGTCCAAAATGTGATATCGTCTGTTTTAAAGACCAAAACGTAACAAAAAATAGCTTAGGACCAAAATGAATTTGACCCCGTAATATGAGGACCAAATGACTATTTGACCTTGTTTTTATTTTGCTGATGCTTTTAATAATGTAACACGTGCATGTCTCATTATACTGCTTGGTAGAAATTTGACGTCAGAAGTTTTGGGGGCCACTTCACTGGATTTTAAGTTGTTGGACTCTTCTAGTAATTTTTGAACTATTTATGGCCGATTGATAGCTATTCTCTGTCATGTGATAACAAGGCCTGCAAAACAACCTGTACTACAGAAGTTTTTTTTTTAGTTTAATTTAGACATTTAAACCTTTGGACTTTGATATTACAGGGAGCCATGCTATTCGGGAAGCAATTAGAGGTCAACTTTTCAAAGCATCCGAACATAACTCAAGGTGCTGACACACATGAGTACATAAATTCAAATCTCAATCGATTCAATCGCAATGCTGCTAAGAACTATCGATATTGTTGTTCCCCAACAAAGATGATCCATTTGTCCAGTCTGCCTCAAGATGTCACAGAAGAGGAGATTGTGAGCCTCCTTGAAGAGCATGGGCCCATTGTTAACAGCAAGGTCTTCGAGATGAATGGTAAAAACCAGGCTCTAGTTCAGTTTGATACCGAGGAGCAGGCAACCGAAGCACTTGTGTGCAAGCATGCCAGCTCGCTTTCTGGCTCGATAATCCGGATCTCCTTTTCCCAATTACAGACCATATGACACTTTATTATGACAATCCAGGGTAAGGATTGTTCTAGGTATAAGCATTTCTGGATTTGACGAAGATATTATTTTATGCCGATGATGGTCAGCTTCATTGTCCTGTAATGATGATCGCTTTGCTTGCTATTTAACTTTAGATCTTCTATTTGACTTCCTTTTTTCTTTAAATTATTTGTCTTCTCTATTGCCTCTACTACTTCTTTAGGTTGCTAACATAATAGAGTGGGGGTCAGACCTGTGCTACCTGTTGAAAGAAGAAAAATCACTACCTTCTTCAAATTGAGGGATTGGTTTTCGATTTTTGTTTGAATCTCAATTGTACATGTTCTGTAATTCAGACTGATAAGGCCATTCTGTTGTATTCTCAATCCATCATATTCACATTTTCTTGTTCAGCTGAGGAAGGAGTGACATTTATGTTTTTGTCTCTCTCTTCCTCATTCCTTAGGTACCTTCAGTAGTTCTCTTTTCTTATTTTTATGGAGTATTAAAGTATGGGTTGAAAACATGTTTGTTGTTTCTTTCAGTAATTTAATGATTTGATATTTGAAAGGTGATAATTGTAGTAGTTTAGTTAGTGAAAGATGAAATTATAAGGTTTAGTCTATAAAAACTAAATTGCATTCAATTTGATCTTTTTGCTAATGCATTAATTGAAAATTAACAATTCAAATTTGATAAAAAAAAATATAATTTCTTAAATTTCGATTAATTTTTAAGAAAAAAATTGTCTACAAGTACTATTTTATGTTGTTGGGGGTAAAAGTACTCTTTTAGGGCCTGTTTGGGAACCACATAATCCTAATCCAATCTCATTCAATCATCATCTCATCCTAGGATTGGATGAACAGTACTGGATTGGTGTTTTTTGGAACCTTCATCTCATCTCATCTCATCCGCATCATCATACAATTACTAATCTATCTCTACTTATACACCTATAATTACCTATACTTTAATACAAATATAAAAAAAAGAATTAGACAAAATAGTAATTTTACATACCCTCATTTATTACACTTATAATTTTCTCTCTCCATCTATCATTTCTCATCATTTTTATTCTCTTTTTCACTCACATATCTCTCTCTCTCTCTCTCTCTCTCTCTCTCTCTCTCTCTCTCTCTCTCTCTCTCTCTCTCTCTCCATTAT
>QANZ01052096.1:3253-15156 GCA_003254925.1 Chamaecrista fasciculata | reverse complement strand
CATTATTAATGATTGGGGTTTTCTACAAGGCCCCAGTTATCTTTTACACATGTTAGAGATTGATTAATTGGAACCGTTCGAATTTATGGACCAAATTGTATGTCAAAAAATAATTCCGATATTATTTTCATTTTGGCCCATAATCTCATCCACTTGGATTTGGATTGACCCCTAACCCTCAATCCAAAATTTTCTCATCCTCACAATTTCCAATACCATATCACACTTCCCAATATCATCTCATCTCAATCTCATTTCAATCAAAAAACAACCAAACACCTATCATCTCATCCAATCCAATCTAATCTCATCTCATCTCATTATTTCCTACCATTTCTACCCCTATACAAATCACAAAAATCCATCTACTTTTTTCTACCAACCACAATCATTACAGCCCCTTTTATATAATTTCACACCCTATTTAACATCATTCTCAATAAAATCACCCAAACACCAATACATCATCTCATCTCATCCAATTTTGGCCAAAAAAAAATCTCATCTCATCCAATTAAAAAATAATCTCATCCAATCCATTTGGATTGGATTGGATTGGATTGGATTATAATTCATAGTCTCCCAAACAGACCCTTAGTTATCCATCTTCACTTTTGACAAAAAAAAAAAAATTATCAATCTTCACATCAAGTTTTAATTTTGTTTCTAATCTCCATGTTGTTGAACCGTTTTTAATATTTTATATTTTGATCATTTTTTTTTTACTAAAATGACTAACTTCATAGTTGTAGATATAAGTTTACTACAATGTACGCTTCAGTTCAAATAAAAGGACATGGAGACTCAAAATTATAATAATAAAGTTAACACATGTAATAAAGAATGTCAGTAATCAACTTACACAACCATTTCAAATGTAGTCATAACACAATGACTTAGATTAGCTTATGACTTTTTTTTTGATAAAACCGCTTATATATAACTAGCAACAGGTTACAGCATAATAAAAGAAAAGTTTGAGTCTAGGAAAGCAGCTCTTGCCCTACACATATTGGCTAATAGCGAACTACTATAATAATTACACCAAACTACTGAACAGCTAGGTCCTAATAAGCATTTCACATCATAAACAACTGTCGAAATCCTAGGATCGGGATGATTACTAGCCAAGAGATCGGCCACTTTTTTCATATTACAGAACAACACATGGTAATGCACTGTGAGCCTCAAACCCAAAACCTTTCTAAGAAAAGTAGAGGCATGAACCAGGTTCTGATCTTTGCCTTTTAGAGCTTCCATAAACACATGAGTGAGGTTGGTTCCAGTAAACAATCCACAGACAAACCATTGCCTCTGATAGAAATTTAGCCTCAGAAACATTAGAGTATTGAAATTCGACGCTGGAGCGGCCATAAGAACATGCTTTGAAGAAGAGAAGCCGTGCCTGGAATATCTATGAGGATTCGAGGTAAACAAGGAAGAATACACTCTGCACCTTTTGACGACTTCCTGGATGACATTAATAGCGTTTGGTCGATGATTTTCCCAGAGACATTTATTTTTATGAGACCAGATACTGTCCAGAGTGAACAGGACAGCAGACCAAACCTCCTGGAGGTTATCCGTATCTGACTTCCATTTCTGCAACCAAAACGCAATCCAGCTAGATATAGAAGGAAAATTATAAATATCACATTTAAAACCAAAAGGAAGCCCAAACCAGACAGCTCTAGCAAAAACACAATGAAAGAAAACATGGTCAACAGAATCATTATCCTCAAAGCAAAACAGACAGCCAACAGGAACCTTGCAGTGATGAATGTTAAGGTTATGAGAAGTAGCCACTGCATTAGAGAGCACCTTCCAGCCAAACAAGAGAACTCTCTAAGGCAACTTACTCCTCCAATAATCCTTCCAAGGAAACGACGAGATTTGGGCGGCTATAGGGGTACAATACGATGCAGCTGTTGGGAAATCACAGAGGGAGCGCAGCGGAAAATAAAAAAAAAACTTGATTATTAATTAAATATGCTAACTCTGTGATTCATTCCAGGATCCACTAACTATGTTTATACCAGATAAGAAAAGATGTTTACCTAGTTTCAATCGGTGACTTATCGTGTTCGCGAATTTGAGAAGTCCACTGAGTGTCCTTCCTCTACCGGTGATCCACACGAGCAGTTTGGCAGATGCCTAGGTGCTAGCCTCCTTCACTTCTTCCCAAGTGAATACGGGAACTCTATCTATGATTCTTGAATAATCAAGAAGTGTTCTTGATTATCAAGATTGATTGGGAAGTACTAATATTATCAGGTGCAGGTCCAATTCTCTTTCAAGAATTTCGACTCACTCTCACAATATTAGGACTAGGCGATTTTTCACTCTCAATAGGTGCTCTAGGCGAAATTCTTGGTCTGACCAAGAATTGATGTGTGTTGTGAATTATATTTGTGTTAGGCGCCTAGAGCCCTATTTATAGTGTTCTCATTCCTAGTTTTAGGGAATCCTAATCCAATTAGGAAATCTCTAAGATATTGGATATCCTAAGATATCTCAATATATCTTTTGATTTATAATATTAAACCTAATATTATAATTCAAAAATAAATAGGTGGCAAATTAAATTTGAGACTCAAAATCAAATCTTGATATCAAATCTTCTTTGCTCAAATCCTATTGGTTGGAATGAGTCATGAGGAGTTTGATTTTATAATTTAAATATTACTTTAATATATATATTATAAATCGAAATTTGCCTATATCTTAAACTTAAAATGCAAGATCAAATCTTGCACCCCAAGAAAAGGAACTAGGCGCCTATCCTCATGTGACCCTTGGAGGAATTTTATAACAACCCAAACTCCTTAGGTGGTTATAACTAATTCCTAATAATTTTGAATAAAAATATTACCTTAATATCTTTTAATTCAAATCCTATATCTTTTCAAAAGATATTTTCCTTATCTTTATTTAATTAATAAAAACAATTTCTATTAATAAAACTAAGATAATGAGGCGCCACCCTCATCTTTTATTTCCCAATTTTAGTGAATTTAATAAATCAATAATTCCCTAATTTTTAGGAAACTTATTTAATTTATTTATTCACTAATATTTTAATTGTAAAACTATTTAACAATTAATTTAAATTTAAATTTGTCCAACAAATTTAAAACCTCAATCATAGATATTTATTTAAGACAAGTTTTAATGTCCTAAGACATTTAACTATGTCCTAAATTGTGTCACCTAAGTGACTCACGAATTAACCCTAATTCGTGTCCCAAAAATTAGCATCTTGATCCTGCTCATGTGTGACCCAGCAGGCCTCACGTGAAGTTGGCAGCAAATCATCTTTATGATTCACAAGTTGTGAGCGGACTCTAGCAAGCCATCACAACTACCCAAAACACGGGAGTTATCGCTTTAACGACTTTAACGATTTAACCTAAATACCACCTTGTCATAATTCCTATTGTCTCACGATATTTTGGTCATGGATCAGGCACGGGAATGTCATCCAAAATCCAAACCACAACTTTCTCGATTTCCTGAGTTAGTCCCAATTCCCAGCGTGGCCACGCATTTCTTGGACAGACTCATCGAGGGCGCCAGTTAAATATCTCTCATCTTAAATGAGGGACAAAATCCCATCTTGGTCAACCACATTCCTTTGCACGGTAATCAACCAAACCCGTACCTAGCCTGTATGGCTACCCTGCTACGGGTAACGTTGGACTAGGCCAAAGTTTGACAACTACAATGCCGGAATAGTCAAGACCTCAGGTCTAAGGCTATCGTGACAGGTGTACAGGAGAGGCTCGCTTATGACTAAACCCATGCAGGACTCTCCGGGTCGGTCCAGCAATTTGTAACCCTTACAAAATTGCACCATGGCTCTCGAGAAGCATCTAGTGCATGTATCTCTATACACCGAGGTCATGCTGGTCTTGGTTCATTTACGTTCCCACGTGAATGATCGACCAGGGACAGTTTTAGATTAATTATCATATAATTAATCAAGGATTGTTATCATAGTAAACACGCTAATAATATGATAACCATTAATTTATCTCCATAAATTAATTAATATGTTCAAAACATATTTATAAAATGATTGGCCCTAGGGCACAATCTCCAACAGCAGCAGACATCAAAATATTATACCCAGCCGCAACTGAATATTGGCCATTACAAACTCCATCCCACACCAACTTATCCTGAAGCCCACACACAGATGGCATCAGGCTGACAATTGCCTCGGCTTCCTCTTCTTTAAACATGTGTCTGATAACCTGCAGGTTCCACATTGCACTTCCTTTGTCCCAAAGATCAGCAACAGCGAAGATACCAGCAGGACCACTCCAGGGAGCCACCCATCTTTTGCTGGTAACATCAATATCCTTTCCACATCCGACCCTCCAGAAGAGATGGTTTAAGATTAGCTCCTTGTTCTTAACTATACCTTTCCAAATGAAAGAGCTGCCTGCATAAGCCTTGAAGTCAACATCAACCCCCGATCCCCCATATCTACTTCTAGCCCACCTGCTTGCAAGGCTGTCAGGATGTTGGATGATGCGCCAAATATTCTTGGCAAGTAGAGCTTTGTTCATAATCCTAGAGTCCCTCAAAGCTAGACCTCCTTGCGAAATTGGAAGTCTAAGAATCTTAGATTTGAGAAGATGAGGCATTTTAGCACCACAACTGATGGAGATTGTGCCCNATCAAAACTAGGTAAACATCTTTCCTAAAACTGGTATAAACATAGTTAGTGGATCCTGGAAGGAATCACAGAGTTGGCTTTTAGTTTTAATTACGTTTTAGTCCAAAAATTTTAAATTTCTTCCGCTGCGCTCCCTCTGTGATTTCCCAACAACAACTCCCATAGCCCCAGAAGAAATCAGTGCACATCCTGTCAATCCTGTCCGTGACAGCTTTGGGGCAATCCAGAATAGAAAACCTGTACACCGAGTCAGCTTGAAGCACAGACTTAATTAAGGTAAGACGACCCCCCTGAGACAGACACTTGGACTTCCATCCAACAAGCCTGGAATTGATTCTGTCAATGGGCAATGCTCATTTCAATGTGTGTGTGTGGGAAGTGAATTTCACTCTTAGTCTATCTTTTATTGACCATTTGATGCTCTATTGTCTTTAACATTGAGAACAATGTTAATTTCAAGTGTGGAGGAGAGGAGTAAGCTAGAGATGCTTACTTTTTTGTGTATCCAAAAATTTTTAGTCTTAAAAATAGGTTATATTTTCGAAATTATATATATTATTTTTACTTCTAAAACTTTTCACAAATATTTTTTCTTGGTAATTGATTTAAATATTCTACATTTTTAATTTGCTTCTTGAGTAAATTGTGTTTTAGTTGAATTTTTTATATGATTGAAAGACTTTAGTGGATAATTCTATTTTCATGATGATAGTTTAGTTTTAGTTCTTTTCTATAGTTTTAGAATAATCTAAGTAGTTTTTTAAGTTTAGTAGTTCTTTTTAATTTTTATAGACCAATTTGAGAGACACAACCTAGTTGGAAGATTTGAGTCTTAACATTTTCTTTCTTAAGAGAGACATTTTAGTCCTTTAGCTTTATTTTCTTTAGAACTTGTCTAAGTTCTTGGTTGAAACTTCATAATATTTAATAGTTTTTAAAATGATAGAGGCAATTTTATTCATTCACCCTTTTATCCCAAACACAAGCCATAAAAATATATTATCCCTAGTTAACCCCTTTAAGCCTTTTTCATTAGGTGTTTTAAATATGACTATAAACATTTCTTTTAGTAAAAGTTTTAGTCTAAAGTGACTCGAGTGAAATTATTCCAATTAGTGAGGTAGTGTGAAACACTTATGGAATTGGTCATGTAGGAATTGAATTGCATTACTTTACAAGGATGATTACTTAGTGAATTTTTTAGCTCTAGGATTTGACTATGTATTAATCTTGACTCATGAACTTATAACTATTTTCTAGAATCTTTTGCATATTTTCCTTTCTTCTAGTTCGTAGCTTTTCTCAAGAGTGCAAAGTTTAAGTGTGGGGGATTTGATCAGCCCAAATCTTGATATGTTATTTGGTCTTGTTTTTACATCTTTTTAATATTAATTATTGCAAATATGACCAAATAATGTGTTAAAATTTGTACCAAGGTGATGTTTAGAATTAACGCTTAAAAGTGCTATTTTGTGGTATTTTATCATATTGATGAGACAAGTTCTACTAGAAGGTATTCTTAGTGGTTTCAGACCCTCATCACAGCAAAAGATAAACATTAAAGCATAACCGAAAGATGTAGCAATCAGCTAAGTTCAATGAACTTGTGCCAGAATTTGCGTCGGCGGCGCAAGTGACGGCGCAGATGCTACGTCACCAATGCATTTCAGAGATTCTAGAAGACAGATTTGCTGCGTTATTTTGCGTCAAGAATTTGAGCCGTGGGAAATTACCACGGTGCACGTGACTTGCTGCCCAAGTTAATATCTGATAACGTCCAAATCTCAGATATGGAAGCAGTTGCAAAAATCGAGGAAAATCTCACTGCGCCGACGGTGCAGTCTGAAACTTTGCCTATAAATAGCTCATCAGTTCCAGAGTTCAGTACACACTTTTTAGATATCAAAAACACATCGCTACTCTGCAGAAATGGCGAGTAACTAATCTTTCAATACCGCGAGGAGGAAACCGACGATTTGGTTGGAGTTCTTCGATCTTCATAAAGGAGTAGTTGGTTTGATTATGATTTCTGTATTTTCATTAGTTCGTCGGTTCTATGATTAATTGTTAATGCATTAGACATTTAGTTTTAACAATTGTACTTTACGAATTATTGAGTTAATAAAATGTATTTGTGCTTATCATCTCATAGCTTTGAATGATAGATTCTAACTCTCATTTGTCACCAATGCTAAGGTTATCTTCGAGGTATCGTTTATGATTTAGGCAATCGGCTTTCGTTATCATAATCAAGTCATCACATCTCCATATTTTTATTGAACAAGGAAAGTCTGTCGAAAGCTCCGCCCCTCCGGTACGTTCTTTATTATTATTCATCTTAACTACTTCATCTCAATCACAATTCAAACTTCGCACACGATTCCCGTTTACTCTTGCAAAGAGTTCCACGAGAGATTGACCTTGGGTTGTGCACTATATTAAAATGTCAATGGCAACTTTTGAGATGAAGATGATGAAAAAAAAGACTATTGAATCGTCGGTTCTTAAGTGGTCTGACGGTTCGACCATGGTTCAACAGTTCTTAAGCGGTTAAATCCGGTTCCATTGCTAGTTTGGTTTTTAAGATCAGATCAACTCGTTCTCTTCTCTGGTTCGCAATTGGACCGATCGGACCATTCAGTCCGGTCCAAACAACTTTGCCTTAAATAGTTACTTTTTGTATAAGGGACTAATGACATCGATGATATATTGATACTATTATAAGTTGATTATTTAATTTGAATTTCAAGTTTTGATACTTATATATTTTTATATATATAAGCTCGTATTTTTCTCATTTTAACTTATTTTAAGGATTTCTTATTTATGAAATACTCTTTTTGAGTTCTCATTCTAACCTTTCTATGATTTTTGACACATTTTCTCTTATGTTCTTAGCTTGCGTCATCCTACCCCTTCCCAGATCTACTAGAAGTATCTTTTAGTAATCTTTTATCTGTTTATCTCAATATGAGACTATCGTTACCTTGCTTATCATGAACCCTAACTCTAGTATGTTCATCCCTCTTTGCCAATCACCATAAAGTTTTGATATCTTTGGTTGAACTTCTTACGAATCCTCACTATTACTCTTCCTCGTCCCCAATCACTATTCAATTGCGTTTGTGTTTCTATCTTTAATGCCATCGTTACCTTCCCACGCCTCATTAAGCTCTCATTTATCATTCTTTTCCCCTTAACTAGTGTCATTATGATCGCATCCATTAACACCTACTTAGTTGTTCTCTTCTCGCCCAAGTTTCACTTATTGTTCGTTCTTCATTGGCCTTCATTTTCTCTCACATGCATTGTTTCATTCTCCTCTTCGACTATTGTTTATGCGTTTTTTGGTGGCCTAGTATATTAGTTACGTCTCACCCCTTCCATTCATCTGCCTACTATCTACATTGTCATGGATCACCACTATAAAAGGCGCTGGACTTCAACATGTGCATCAACTCACCACAATTCCCATTTTCCATCATATTATCCAAAATCTAAAATGTCTGCTAATAGACGCGAGGTTGGCTAGAAAAATTCTAGCAATTCTAAAGGTAGCAGAAACCATGAAGAATCACATGATGCATAGCTCGCTTACCATCTAAGGCCACCGTTGGGCTTCTGACCCTTGAGAGTCCTAGTGGTGGAGTTTGATCACTAGTTAATCGACATGAATCGAGCTTTCTGGAACAGATGACTTATTGGAGTTCTTATTGATAAGATGCAATTTTTTGTTAGAAGATTGCAAGCCATTATTACTTATTATTAGAAACTTCAAGGCATTATCAATATAGTGGGAAGGGATGATAATTGTTGTCTCATCCACTTTCAGAGACTTGAAGGCCTCATTTTCATTCATATGAATGGACCATGGGTAGTTCAAGGTGGCCTCCTTGCAATGATTATGTAGGAGCCAAATAAGATAGTTCAACAAATCTATATTAAAGAAATTTCGTTGTGGGTTGAATTTTGGGGTCTACCTTTGCAGTTCCAAGTTTTAAAGGGTGGCAACGAAGTTAGGCTCTCTTATTGGCACTGTTCTTGAGGTTGATTGGAACCCCAGAATCCCACAAAACATTCATTTCCTTCATGTCAATGTTCAAGTTTGCTTAAGTCGTTGCTCATGGGGGTATGGTTACTTTGGACACTAGAAGATATGCCTAGGTAATTGTTAGATATGAACGCATTTATAAACTTTGTAGATATTGTGGCTGAATTGGGCACTCCTACCCCCACTGTCCGAGGACAGATGATGAAGTTTCTAAAGCACTTGATGAGAAAATGTAAAGGTTGTTGCAAAGATCGAATGTTGACCAAGGTATTAGTTTCATCCGCACTCACTTCATTAATGATGCTCGATGTTTCTACAATAACTAACATCGTCACTCAACTGTAATATGAGTTCAAACTACTCAAAACGTGAAGGTGGTTTATAGACCTTGGGTTATCCCACCTATAAGCTATGATTTCGACCTCACCCAAATTGTGTATGACCTAAAAATCAACTAAATTATATCCTTAGGGTTATTTTTAGTAAGAAGTAGCCACACACCAACAACCTCAGCCTCTTCATCTCCATTCTTTTCCATTTTCATCTCTTTTGAGCATCTTGTGGTGGCCATGGTTATTGCGCTCAAGTTTGAGCTTGGTGGAGCTCGTTTTTCCATTATGAGTAGTTGGATCTTCATGCTTGAAGTAATTATAATTGAAGAATTTACTTCTTGGATATCTTTTCAAGAAATTGATAACGAGTTTATGCCTAGGAAGAATAAAGGAAAGTTAGTAATAGTTCTTCTATCTTTCCTAACTTCACAAGAAAAAACTTCTTCAATAAGGGATTTGTGCAAGGCTTAGAGTCCGATATTGAGTATAGGGAATTCGTGAACATGGCGAACCCTAATGATCAATCTATAGAGGAATTTGCAACACCTTCAATGGATGATTTGAGTAGATGCATTAGGTGACCACCAATAAATGCAAACAATTTTGAAATTATGTACGCAACTATTCAATTATTCCCAATAGTGCTAAGTTTTCAAGGTTAGTTTCAGCATGAAGATCTCAATGACCACATATTAAATTTTCAAGAATTATTTGGTATTGTTAAATTGAATAACGTGACTGATGATGCAGTTAGGCTTAGACTTTTTCCATTTATTTTTGCAGGAAAAGCCAAAACCTGGCTAAACTCTTTATTAGCTTTCAATTAGTACTTGAAAAGAATTAGCACAAATATTTTTAACAAAGTACTTTCCTCCTTCCAAAGCTACTATGTTACACAACGATATTACTTCTTTTATTTAGTGAGAATTTGAACTAATTGCTGATGCATGGGAAAGATTCAAGGAGCTACTAAGGCAGTGCCCCCACCATGGTTTATCTAAATGGTTGGGGGTACAAAGAGTCTATAATGAACTAACGAATTCTTGTAGAGTCTCGATCAATACAATAGCTAAAAGATCTTTAGAAGACGCTTACACTCTACTAGAAGAGATGACCACTAACAATTGAGTGGCAAGCAAGTAAAGTGTTGGGGTTCATGAAATTTCAAGCATAATTGCTTTAGAAGCTAAGGTAGAAACATGTCGTAAGAAATTTGACCAACTTCTATCTCGAATCTCAACCCATCAAGTTAAGTTTGCTCAATTTGTTTCATTATGCAATACTTGTGGAGGAAACAGTTCTTATAATATTTGTCCAAGTCTTGATGAATATCCCTATCATGTAGGTAATCAATAAAGTAATTACAATAATCCATATTCAAACGCCTACAATCTTGAATAAAGTACACCTCCAAATCTCTTGTGGAGCAACGTCCAACCATCATCTTTAAATAAAGGGTAAATTACACAAAAGGGCCCTGTGGTTTGGGCCACTTTCAGATAGGGTCCTTGTGGTTTAAAAAGTGTCAAATTGGAGCCTGTGGCTTTTTCAGTTAGCAAATAGGGTCCCGGGTGGTTTTTTCCATCCAAATTAACGGAGTCAAGTTAGAATGAATTTCAAGGTAGACTGTTTTGTGATTTGAACGTTTTTCTATTAAAACAAACTAGAAAAGGGCTAATTTGCAATTTGAACCAAAATGCAATAAGAGTAAAGAATAGACAGTGAGATCAACGATGTGTTTTTTGGTTCAAGAACGGAGGTAATGTTCCTTGCTTCTGTGTCAACGCGAAGGTGTGCTGGGGTATCATCGCCGGAGGTGATCTCATTGAGAAACTTCCAAATAAAGCTTGCGTCTCAATCCTTCACTCTTGTTTGTCCTTTACTAATTAATCTCCAAATTCTCAATTCTCAAATCTCAAATCTGCGACACTATGAAGAAAGAAGCTATGTATGTGTGTGACTGTGTGTATTGAGTAGTGGAAGCTATTGTTCGTTGACAATGTGGAAGAAAGAGAAGAACTACTTGTTAATGGCGACGGATAGTCAAGAAGATGTCGCGAAATTGATGAGCTCATATCTGAAGGATCTTCATCACGCTGCCAAGAACCTCGCCAAACACGCCGTCAAACTCGTCGGCTTAGGCTTCGACACTACTTTCCTCCAATGGCTCGCTTTCATCGCCGCCATGTATGTAATATTAATTTCAATTCTTTGTTCTCCATAATCTTGATTCAAATTTCAGCACTAAATACCTTCACTATGTTTAATCTCAAGTGTCTTCATAGGATTTATATCATCATTCACAGTTCACACCAATGGATTCAGAATACGAAATTATATTGGATGACTTCATTGATTTTTCTGATATGTTTTCACCTCTGTTGCTGATTCAGAACAATTTAGTCTTTGATTTTCTGAAACGCATAAATATATGATGGAGATTGTGCCCTGGGGCCAATCATTTATTTATGTGTTATTTGAACATATATATGTTTTTTTGATTAATTTATAGAGATAAATTATGTTGTTATCATATTATTAGCGTGTTTACTATGATAGCGTCCTTGATTGATTAATAAGATAATTAATCTAAAACTGTCCCTGGTCGATCATTCACGTGGGAACGTAAATGAACTAAGACCAGCATGACCTCGGTGTATAGAGATACATGCACTAGATGCTTCTCGAGAGCCATGGTGCAATTTTGTAAGGGTTACAAATTGCTGGACCGACCCGGAGAGTCCTGCATGGGTTTAGTCATAAGCGAGCCTCTCCTGTACACCTGTCACGATAGCCTTAGACCTGAGGTCTTGACTATTCCGGCATTGTAGTTGTC